>JAZAYU010000365.1:403825-464903 GCA_038501625.1 Corbicula japonica | reverse complement strand
TTTAACCAACAAATGCTCAACTTTGAAGAGGTCAGCAAGGATGAGCTTGCAGAGAAGTTACGAAAGTTCTACTGCGAGGCTACCCCGAAACCAGCAGAACATAGGACAAAAACATTGCCGCAACATCAAGTGAATGAGTATCACAGAAACTCTATGACAAACATAAGGAGCGCTATTAACCGACATCTCAAGGACCTTGACAGAAGGTTTGATATTGTGAGAGATATCGAATTCACAAAGGCAAATAGAACATTTGAAGGCTTCTTAAAATCCAGAACAGAAATGGGCACATCAAGGCCAACCAAACACAAGGACATTTTGTCTGTTGATGACCTCCAGAAGATTTCTGAATACCTGAAAGGATACATACAGAGCCCAATTGTATTACGACAAGCAGCATGGTACATAATAGCTGTTCATTATGTCACCAGAGGTATGGAGTTTCACTACCAACTCAGAAACAACAGCTTTGATTTCTAGGAAGACCCCAGTGGTGAGGAGTATATGGTCTTGAACCAAGAAATGAAAGAGAAAAATCATCAGGGTGGTGTAGGACATAAGAGTTCAGTGAATGAAAAGAGAGTTTATGCAACTGGAGGTCCACTCTGCCCAGTCAAAATTTTGAAATTGTTCATTAGCAAACAGAATCCAAATGCGACAATGATGTTCAATCAGTACGATGAAAAGGCCCTCACAAATCCTGACACAACACATCCATGGTATGTTGACAAGGCTCTTGCTAAAAGGACTTTTGAAACATTTATGAAAGATATCAGTGTGGCAGCAGGATTGAGCCAGAGATTCACCGCTCATTGCTTACGAGCAACTGCAATTACAGCTATGAGTGATGCTGGGATAGAAGTACGACACATAATGTTCTGGACTGGACATAAGCAGGAGGGATCAATTCGCTCATACAGTCGTGGTGCAAGTACAAAACAGAAGAAGCAGATCAGCAACACAATGTCAGCAATAACAGAAGGTACCTTTTCAGATGAAACAGGAAGCAGCAATGCGTCAAGTGCTATCCAACAGTATATCCAGCCCGAGCATTATACAGATGTCTCTGAAAATGTCTCCAGAACACAACATGTTCATCAGAACAATTCAAACAGGCAAAATTTTAGTCATGAGAACATTGATTTCTTCAGATCAGCCTCATTCTCAAACTGCACAATAAACATTCACAAGTAGAATGGCATAGAAAATGAAAATGTAAAACAACAACATAACATGTAAATGTTCACTTTGTCATTGTTATACATCACATTTGTGAAATGTACTGTAACTGATGTTTTTACTGTTGGATTTATTGCTAATTTTACACTGACATTTCTGCACTATAAAATCAACTTGTTTAATTTGTTGTGTAATACAACTGTTAATCTATAACGATAATACACAATATGTATTGAATTCAATAAACAGAGCTTAAAAACACTTGCATTACTCTCTATCAATCCTTCATCAAGTACTTGTTGACAGTTGTAAATGTAATCCATTTTCGCGAATCAGGAAAATGAGAACAAGGACAATTTTAATGTCCATAAAAGTGTCAACCACACAACAATAATATAAATAAGTGATGCAATGATATTCCAGACAAACGATAAAAGCACTTACAGCGGATAATCACAGTTAAAATCCAAACAACACAAAAATATCAATCCCACGTTCTACAACACTGTACATTTTCGCCCTGACACTTTAGTCGTGCATATTTAAAACACAGAATGAAAACAAACACTCTAAAAGCCGAAAATATAGTTTATTTGGTGAAATCTAAAAATAGAAAGTTTAAAAAGTACATAAATGTACATTAAGTTAGATACATTAACAAAAACTTGGTGAATAGTATAATCTCTCGGTAGGACTATTTTCCAAACGACGGTGTGTGTAATGCGGTCAGGGGGAATAATGGCTGTTAGTTACTATTGAAAACTCCCACGTATTACTCCCCCTTTTTCACTTAATACTAGTTTTTGAAAGCGTTCGACTTGAGTTTATTTAAAGAAAAAAAATGAATAAAATGTAAATATAAGGAATGATTCTTATTTTGGTGCGGTTCATGCAGATTGGACGTGCACGCGAGAGCTGGCAAATTTACCATAAAGCGCTAGCGCGCTTTATGGATTTGCCAGCTATCGCGTGCACGTCCAATCTGCATGAACCGCACCAAAATAAGAATCATTCCTTAATAGTTTTCATTGTCTTTTTAAAATAACGGCTAACGTCGGTACGCGCCGTCATTGGTTCTAAGCGCATAAGCGATAGGTAGAAATGGCTAAATTCGAATTAGCGTCGGTTATTAATTCCATCAAAATATCGACGGGCGACCTTGCGTGCCGAGTTTAATTAGTTTTATTAATACTGGGGATTGATAAGGTTATTAATTATAAATCGCTAACGGCTGGCATCATCGCGTGCCGTCTTTTCATGATACAGGGATTGTTTAGGTTATTCACTATTATAATGACATGCCGCGTTTTAGATGCGTGTAACACGGTGACACATCTCGATCGTCTAGTTGGTGAGTTTTGTAAGATAAAAAAAGTTAAAAAGTATTGATGTAAATAACATTAACATGGTGAAGCTTTACGGGTAAACCGAGCATTATGGGAAATTAAGTTTCGTGTTAAAGTTGCGTTTAAAAGGGGATTAACTAAAATAGTGAAACAGGACTCATCATTCTTGTTATCGCCGATGGTTTTTTCATATATATATTCCAAATGTGAATAGGACGAGTACTTAGTTATGGGCAACATTAAGTTTCGTGTTAAAGTTGCGTTTGAAAGGGACATAAATCAAACTAGTGAAACAGGGCTCATCATCCTTGTTATCGCCGATAGTTTTGTTTATGTGGAATATAAATGTTAAGTGTGAATAGGGCGAGTACTTAGTTTTAGGAAACATGAAGTTACGTGTTAAAGTTGCGTTTGAAAGGGACATAAATCAAACTAGTGAAAACGGGTGTTGTCATCCTTGTTATCGCCGGTAGTTTTGTTTATGCGGAATATAAATGTTAAGTGTGAATAGGGCGAGTACTTAGTTTTAGGAAACATGAAGTTACGTGTTAAAGTTGCGTTTGAAAGGGACATAAATCAAACTAGTGAAAACGGGTGTTATCATTCTTGTTGTTTTCTATTTATGTTACTTATTTGATTATGAACTATATTGATTAGTTAAATATTAGCTTTAAAATTCGCGCGCTGACCCGAGCGCGAAAATTAAGCTAAATAAAATGATACCGCAGTAGGTTTATGGATCGATATCGGCCTTACCGTGCTGAGTTTTCATTATATCGGGTATTGTTTAGGTTATTAATTATAAATCGCTAACGGCTGGCTTCAATGCGTGCTGAGTTTTCATTATATCGGGTATTGTTTAGGTTATTGATTTCATTTAAAGTCATCGCGTGCTGAGTTTTATTTTATCAGGATTGTTTAGCGTCTGAACATAGAGTTAATGATTATTATTATTATTATTATTATTATTATTATTATTATTATTATTATTATTATTATTATTATGGTTTGGTGAATTCAATATAACCCGACAAAATGAGCTATATCAATCGCGTAACGACTATATCGACATTATTGGTCAGTCGCTCGTATAAACCCCCGAGGTCAATACTATGCGCAGATGCTAAAATTAATTTTCCTATATACGATTAATTAACTGACGTGGTCATTCTATTAACGTTGACAACGCTAAAGGGACGAGATCGATTATCGGTTCGCTATGAAGGATTTATTGGGGAGTACCGTTAGGGGGTCTACAGATGCCGTAAAGTACCGTTTTAATTAACGATCGGTGATGATGAGTCATTAGATCCGGTGAGGAGTCATTAGATCCCGGTGAGTCATTAGATCCCGGTGAGTCATTAGATCCCGCGGCGATGACGCCGATGACGTCACGGTGAGTCATTATATCCCGGTGAGTCATTAGATCCCGCGGCGATGACGCCGATGACGTCACGGTGAGTCACTCGCTCCTTGCTCCATCATCCCTGCTCCATCATCCCTGCTCCCTCATTTCAATATATCTGCTCTTTATATACTACTTTCGATGATAAGCGGAGAACGATGTTTTGATGACTTCTCTCCATATGATGTAACCATCATCTGAAAAGTCATAGGCAAGATCATAATTATAATATTAGCACTAATTAAAATAATATTACCACTTTAAAGGCCTCACTCAGGTTCTTCTTTTTGTAGAAGCATTTTCCGAATGATTTGTTGACGATAAAACAGCTTAAATTGGTCGCGAAAGGACTCCTTAGTTGTGCATTTTCTTGTTATCAATGTTATCATTAATCACACAGGTTATCTCTTTGCCCCATTTACTGAACCAAAGTTTAAAAGGATGTATAAATAAAGGTAGTTTTATTGTAATGCAAATTCCCATATGGTATTCATTTCCAAGTTTAACATGCACAATCGTGCTTACCCACTGGAATATTGGCATGTTATATGTATGTTCTGCTAAATGACGGCCAGTTAAATACTACTACTGTAGGATACATTGGCCAGGGACACTTTCACGTGCGAATTATAGATGCAATTATAGTGAAATAAAGTAAGAGAACACATTCGTATAAACACTTTGTTTGATGTTTGATTACTTCTACGAAAGGTGGAAGATCAGGACGATTACTCTCCAGAACATTAGGTATCCCACTGAGTGACATCTAGTACATTATGGCATCTACCCGCCAACTCGCGCCTACCAAGGCGGATGTGGGTTATGCCTGTGTCATCGTGTTTGCCACATTCTTCCTTCGAGCTATCGGTGATGGTGTACGCTTTTCATATGGACTTATGTTTGTAGAGTTTCTGGAACAGTTTCAGCAAGGCAAAGGAGCAACAGCCTGGATAGGTAGTCTCATGTTGGGAGTCTTCAATCTTGGTGGTAAGGAATTAATAAGACCAAAAAACAGACTGAACCAAAATTAAGTGCGTCGACGATGATTTGCACAAACGGCTTAATGCAATTTTCTTGCCTTCATAAGTTTGGATTCAATTTCATTTGTACAAGTGCTTAACAAAAATATTTCACATATTTTAGAGAAATTTGGGATATTCTTAAAATTGTGAACACTTGACAAGAAGCTTGGATATGATGGAAACTGGCTGTAACAGATCGATTAAATATTTTTTCCTGTTACCAACCAGCTCAAAGCTCAAGCATCTTGTTTTCTGAAATTTCGACAAGTAGCCATTTCAGCCAATCAGATACTTGAAAGTTGAAACAGGTCTCCAAACTCGGTTTTATGATCTTAGGCCCAAAGAAAATATTTACATGTGACATATTTCGTGTGGTAAATGTTCGCCGTTTCATACGGGTAGTGAACTAGGAAAAATAATAACCAATTCCAAAATATCCCAATTTATAATATAATATTAAATCTATAATTTTACAAATAGCATGAAATCAAGCAGTTAAACTATAACTGCATTAATGATTGAAAACAAATGGTTTTTCATGATAAAACCCACATGCAACAGCCTTCTTGATGATTTTAATAGCCTTCGTTACAACAGCATACAACGTCATAAACTACATCTCCACACTTATCCAGGTCCAGTTTCAGCATTCATCATCAACAAGTTTGGTTACCGTATCGGAAGCATGGCAGGATCGGTTATCACGGCTCTAGCACTAATCTTGAGCAGTTTTGCTCCCAGTCTAGGATATCTTTATTTCACATATGGTATACTTCATGGTAAAACTTTATTTCATGTTTGTCATTTTAATTAAAAACAAACAAAATTGATTTTCATCATTTAATTTATTAGTGTTTCAATGATTATGTATTAAGTAAATACATTATATTACTAATATTCATCAGTTTTACATTTAAAAAAGTTGTTGCATTATTATATTAAGTAGAAAAGTTGCTGGATTATTGTATTAAGTAGAACAGTTGTTGGATTATTGTATTAAGTAGAAAAGTTGTTGGATAATTGTATTAAGTAGAAAAGTTATTGGATTATAGTATTAAGTAGAAAAGTTGTTTGAACATTGTATTAAGTAGAAAAGTTGTTGGATTATTGTATTAAGTAGAAAAGTTGTTGGATAACTGTATTAAGTTTTCACATGTAGCTTTAAAGTTTATTATATACCTGTAAGTGGTTTAAGCGTAGTGCAGCGTTTGTCCGTAAGATTGATCCCTAGCGAATGTCTTTTCTGAGTGTGATTCCTGGTAAGCATATTTCAGTTTTCACGTTGTTTAAAGATTTGAAACATAAATAATCCTAGATCTAACAGAATCGATCATGGCGCTTAAACATTTGAACATTTGTTAGATAATGTCACAGCTTGTATAAATATGACGCAGAGATTCATGTCCTGTGTGTTCTCGTTGATGTTCAACATTTGTTTGACAAAATTATCATTTTAGGTTTCGGATCTGGATTGTACTTTCTTGCCGGCACAGTGGTAACGGGGAAGTATTTCAAACAGAAGCGGGCATTGGCAATCGGTATAACATTTTGTGGTGGAGGTATTGGAACTTTCGTCATACCGCCAATAACTCGCCTGCTTATCGATCATTATAGTTGGAGAGGAGCCATGTATATTCTTGCTGGAATTGTGTTAAATGGATGTGTGTTCGCATCGTTGTTCAGACCTTTAATTGAACTTGAAGGTGCTCAAGACAACAACCGAACCGAGAAGTTGTCGAACGATGAGAAAAATCTAAATAATCGTTATGACAAACTGGATGTAGGACGTTATCTGGAAGATAAAGAGAATATGCTAGGTATTCCTTTAATTCCTAAAATAACTAATGATAACAAGTCAGAAGAACTTTCGTAAATAGGTCGTAAACCTTCTCTAAGCCTTACTGATATTCCAATCGAGACTTCAAACATTCAGAAATCAAGCGTGATATTCTATTCTTGTCGCAGTTTGGGAAACATATCCGAACCTTATCAAAATAATAACACCGAGGAATGTGTAAATGAAGTCAATAAAGAAAAACTAGAATTAAATGACACATTAACAGAAAATACGTTCAAAAACAAAGTTTTGGAATCTCTGTTTCCAAAGAAGCTTGTAACAAACATTACTTTTGTTGTTCTGATGTGCTCTACAGTGTTTATAGCGATTCCCGAATTTGTGCCCTACAGCATGCTTCCAGACTTCGGTCTGAGTGTAAACTGTGCACCATCGCAAACGGCGTGGTTTCTGTCTGTTTTAGGAATCGGAGGTAAACAACAACTTAACATTTATAAAGCAGAAAAATACTTTATTGCAGGAAACTCCACTATATGAGCAGTATAAATGAGTTTCTGACGTGAGATTGACATGTGATCGCTGATATCAACATTATTTTTTTTAGGTGAAATATGCATATCAGGAATCGCCACATCCAGAAAAAGCAGCCTCCCCACACAGTCAAGAAGAGAGGGTGAGAGCATAGTTAATAAAATGATCAGTTTTAAAAGAGACACCACTAACAATTAACAAAAATAAACATACACGTATATGGGCGGCCAACACCGCCAAAAATGAATAATTTGCTTTAATTCAGTCATACCACAAACACATCGGGGAACAAATCCGTTCAATTCAAACAAAAATGTTGCAAAGAAAGACTTTAATTGTCAAAACAAAGCTGTTTCTGCTTCAATTCGGTGTATTTACAAACCACGCAGCGATATTGCTCCTAAAACAAGACATCAAGTAATCCAATTCAGTGTATTACCATTAGAAACGGTGCTTATTCTGCTTTAATTTAATGCATCAACACACTCAATTCGGTGCAACCTCATTCAATTCGGTGCAACCTCATTCAATTCGGTGCAATCTCGTTCAATTCGGTGCAACCTCATTCAATTCGGAGCAACCTCGTTTAATTCGGTGAAACCTCGTTCAATTCGGTGCAATCTCGTTCAATTCGGTGCAACGTCGTTCAATTCGGTGCAACCTCGTTTAATTCGGAGCAACCTCGTTGAACTCGGTTCAAGCTCGTGTAATTCGGTGCAACTTCGTTCAATTCGGTTCAACCTCTGTATAAATCGTCTTATCTGGAGCAGGCGCCTTGGGAATAATTGACCGCCGTAAATCATTAGTGATCATTTCAACGAGAAGTTTTCATATTAACTGGTTACGGTATGGGTTACCATTAAAATCAAAGGGTGCATATTTACAATACTGTTTAATGTCAGTACCATCAATACCAAAGCAGATGTATGACTTAAAATGACATAATGTACATTGGACCTCAAATTAAGATTTATAAATGTTTTTAAATAGTTTTCGTAGCTCGAAAAATAACCCCTAAACTGCAGACCAGTGCTGATAAGACAGCTCAATTTACAGTTATTCTTGGGAAGCGAAGATTCTTGTTTAGACTTTGAATAATAATAATAATAATATTAATAATAATAATAATAATAATAATAATAATAATAATAATAATGTGAAGTGTTCATTACACGATTTTCAAAAGAAATATATTACATAATTTAAGTATAAAATAGCAGATTATAAGACTATATGAAGATATTCTAATACTGTTTATTATTTGGACTATTAGATCTATCCTATAAATATGTTATTGTTTTATCTGCTATAATATACCAAAGTAAGTTTTTAATCTCCAAGTTAAAGAACACACATTAATGTACCATTACCATTTCATTTCAGAAAGGAATTGCTGAATTGGCAAATACTAAAAGCAAATAGGAAATAGAAATGTCACAAGCCCCTTTTCGCGGAATATCAGCTAATGATATTACTAAAACAAATGATGGGGAAAATTAAACTAATTTATATGGAGGAAAGCTAGGTCTAGGTCATTGCAATTGTGAGATTTGTCTTTTTCATCAAAGCCAGCAGCAGCAATCGTCAGCAGCAAAAAAAATCACTGTTTTCATTGTCATCAGCATTATCATCATTAATACATTAATCACCAATTGATCGTCAGCGCAAATAGTAATCAAAGCGCTGAAAGCGTTGAAAGACTGGCGCGCTGGTTGAATCGGCATCTGCACAGATATCATTACTGTAAACATATGAAACTATGAGTGATATTTTCGTTACACTTTGTGACAGTTACTATCATCAACATTAGCAAATAATTCAGTATATTCAGGGATTTCAATAGATGCAGGTACTTGTATTTTGATGCAAGGAAATTAGGTTTTCCACTTTTTTTCACCTGAATCTTAGGTTGGGGGTCTTTTTGATGCAGAAGCGTATAAGTAGTGGTTAAATTTTGCTAGAATAACGATGATCAGGCTCCGCCACAACTGAGTAGTGTCAACAATGAAATGCACAATGCTCACGTACCTTAAGAGACTGAAACAGTTACAATCTTAATTTTTACGTCAATCGCAACAATGGATTAACAAAAATATTCGCCAACTTACTAACTGTCTCCCCAGGATTTTCGGAAGGGTTGTCGCTGGACTGTTCGTGGAGTTAAGCTCTCGAAACTTTATTTTCTAACTATCATTTTATACAGTTTTATATTTGTACCAAAGTTTACTGCAAAAACTGTATATAGTACAAAAATGTTTTTTTTTATCTCTTTAGAGCCAAGAAAGGTACAAAGTTAAAAAACATAAATAATGTGAAACAATGTGTAAATAGTATGTCAACATGTGTTTTAATAACATTAACTGATCTGATCTCATCAAATTGCAATGTCAGCTATATACTCTGTATAGTTAGTTTTTCACCTTCATTTTCCAAGATATCTCACACATATCAAACTCAGTGTTTCATTACAACTGACAGAATTAGGATTAAACTTTCAGAAGCCTCTTTTTTCCTTGGGCCCAAGTGCTGACTGTCTTATTATAATCAAATTTCAGTACATCTGGACCTTCCATGGATATCATTAACAATGAATTTAATGTTGAATTGTTAAGCCTGCTTCTAAGCTTTGTCTTCACTCTTGATAAGGTGGAAGTTCGGGGTCTTTTTGATGCAGACGCATATGATTAGTGGTTTAATTTTGTTAGAATAACGATGATCAGGCTCCGCCACAACTGAGTAGTGTCAACAATGAAATGCACAAGTCTCACGTACCTTAAGAGACTGAAACAGTTACAATCTTAATTTTTATGTCGATCGCAACAATGCATTAACAAAAATATTCGCCAACTTACTAACGGTCTCCCCAGGATTTTTGGAAGCGTTGTCGCTGGACTGTTCGTGGATGTAATCTCGCAAAACTTTATTGTTTTAACTATAATTTTATACAGTTTTATATTTGTACCAAAGTTTTTTGCAACAACTGTATATAGTACATAGATGTTTTTTATCTCTTTAGAGCCAAGCAAAGGTACAAAGTTAAAAAACATAAATAAAGTGAAACAATGTGTAAACAGTATGTCAACATGTGTTTTAATAACATAAACTGATCTGATCTCATCAAGTTACAATGTCAACTATTTACTCTGTATAGTTAGTTTTCCACTTTCATTGTCCAAGATATCTCACACATATCAAATTCAGCGTTTCATTACAACTGACAGAATTAGGATTAAACTTTCAGAAGCCTCTTTTTTCTTGGGCCCAAGTGCTGACTTCCTTATTATAATCAAACTTCAGTACATCAGGACCTTCCATGGATATCATTAACAATGAATTTAATGTTGAATTGTTAAGCCTGCTTCTAAGCTTTGTCTTCACTCTTGACAAGGTGGAAAAAACCCACTCACAATCTGAAATTAAATTTATTTACGATACCAGTAAACATATGAGACAGCTTCACATATATAAAAATAATATCATAATAGGTATTCAGTTAACACAAACAGGTATAATAAATTATGTAGAGCACCCCTAGAACCTGGTTTAAAGCCCTAGTAGCAAATTATTTTGCCACTGACTGTTCCAAGGCGCTAACCCATACGGTTAACCATTTTTGTTAAACAATCAACAAACAAATCATTTATTTTCCTCTCTTCTTTTTGCTGCGGGGGAGGCTGTGTTTTATTAGTGTGGCAATTCCTGATATGCATATTTCCCTTTTTATATATAGTAGCATGAAATTGAGTTATTTCATTTATTTAATGCAAGTCACAAGGCTAAGTAAATATACATTAAAAAAACATTGCCAACTTCTTGCAACCAGGAGTAGACTTTCTTCCACTTAGGATCGACACCTGACTGGATCGAACTGGCTGTTCGAGGTAGCCGGCGTTGATTCAGTGTCTCGGCATGTTGGGGTACCGCGTCCGGCGTCGGAGTAATTTCACGACGTGAAGGGGTACTTGGCGTCGTCAGAGTCGCTCTTGAAGGATCTCATTTCTAGAATTTTGAAGTTCAGAATGCCCGATGGAGTTGGCATCAGCCTCACAAGGCCGGTTTCTGTTGAAAAAAGATAGAATTGACGAGTCGTCGTTCTTTCCCGCATGCATACTTGAAAATGTGTCTGACGAAAATGAACTCATCGTTACGATGATAGCGCAGTAAAATGCCACAGAATGTATAAAAACCACTCACAATCTGAAATTAAATTAATTTACGATACCAGGAAACATACAGACAGCTTCACATATATAAAAATAATATCATAATAGGTATTCAGTTAACACAAACAGGTATAATAAATTATGTAGTGCACCCCTAGAACCTGGTTTAACCCCTAGTAGCAAATTATTTTGCCACTGACTGTTCCAAGGCGCTAACCCATACTGTTCCCCTTTTTTGTTAAGCAATCAACAAACAAATCATTTATTTTCCTCTCTTCTTTTTGCTGCAGGGGAAGCTGTGTTTTATGAGTGTGGCGATTCCAGATATGCATATTTTCTTTTTATATATAGTAGCATGAAATTGAGTTATTTTATTTATTTAATGCAAGTCACAAGGCTAAATAAATATATTTAAAAAACATTGCCAACTTCTTGCAACCAGGAGTAGACTTTCTTCCACTTAGGATCGACACCTGACTGGATCTAACTGGCTGATCGAGGTAGCCGGCGTTGATTCAGTGTCTCGGCATGTTGGGGTACCGCGTCCGGCGTCGGAGTGATTTCACGACGTGAAGGGGTACTTCATCGTCGTCAGACTCGCTTTTGAAGGGCTATCCGGAATGATCTCGATCTCATTTCTAGAATTTTGAAGTTCAGAATGCCCGATGAAGTTGGCATCAGCCTCACAAGGCTGGTTTCTCTTGAAATAAGATAGAATTGACGAGTCGTCGTTCTTTCGCGCATGCATACTTGAAAATGTGTCCGACGAAAATGAACTGATCGTTACGATGATAGCGCATTAAAATACCACAGAATGTATTTCTTTTGCAATTTAAGTTCTACCTGCAACTTGCCAATAGATTTGTTTAAAACAAATCCATTATAGCACAATTATTTTCATACATGTATACAGTACAATTTTCGAAGTGTTTGTCTTCTAATCACAGAACTAAGAATAACCAAATTATTACTATTGATCGCATCTCATTAAAATCATTGAACATTATGTCAAACACACCGGGTTCCGCTATTAATTGAGAATATCAACAGTCGGCAGAGCCAAAATACGACAAACGACACCGACAGACTTGCGTATTCACCACGTGGAGAGGCGGAGTTATCCAGCTGATAGTAAAGAAATCGATTGTGATTGGTCAAATCGCCCATTGCTTAACCTTGAATGAGGTGTGTATTGAAAAGCGACCTGTGTTTACAATGCAAGGAACAGAAAATTATGACATGTCGATTTTGAATAAACGAATGTCGGCGAATTTAACACTTGTTGGAATTAGATCAAAGCTTGTTAACGGTTGTCTGGGGAGAACACTGGAACCCGGCCCGGTCCTTGATAGCCGAGCAAATTCTCGATCCACAACTGCTCCAACCTAACCAAAATGGCAACCTACGCTATCTCCCGCTTGTCACGTGACTGATTTGTTTTTAATCGTTCTTTTAATATCCTTTCATAGTTGTTCGAACAACAACAGTAAATTGTTTTCTTTTATTTGTAGCATTATCTTTCAAAGTTCGCATTCCTTCTCGAAATATTTGTATTTTCTTTAAATGCACTACTTTTAATGCCACACAACTACGAAATCTTGCAGGCGTAACTAAACCACTCATGCATATCCAGTTGCTTGTTCACTGCCGTAGCTGGTCATGGTTTCACTCCACATTTGTTCGATGGAATTTTTGGCATGGATGTTCAAAACTTACACGGAAACTTACTATGAATCATTCAGAATTCGTGGAATGGTGTGCTGCACGAGTGCTTCACACTCGTGCAGAACATTTCGGCCTGATCTCGCGGTGACAACTTACTTGATACGCTCTCGTGGTCGCAATGATACACCCGAAGTTCAGGACTGCGCGTCGCAATGTTCGCGGCATCGTTAGATAAGACTGGCGCATGCGCCAGTCAAAAATAGACTGGTAACGTATTGCGGTTTCAGCATATCATAACTACATAGTAGAAATATTGTGGGTGAGTAGGTCGTTGGTAAAGGGTATTAGAAGTAGCGGAAGCTACTTAGCAGAAAGGGCAGAAGAAGCATATTGCAAGTCGTAACAGAAGCAGCAGCACTGGGAGTAGTACTTGATGTTTTTGTGGTGGTGGTGGTGGTGGTGGTGGTGGTGGTGGTATTACTCAAATTAGAGGTAGAATTAAATAGTAGTTGTTACTGTAAAGGTAGAATATTCAGCTGCAGCAGCAGTAAAGTTTTAGGTGGAGGAGGAGCAACAGTAAAAGAGGCAGTAGCAGTAGTAGTTAGAAATTTAAGTCGAACTGAATGCAATAAAACAGTTATTCTTTGAGAAGCTTTTAAGCAACAGCACAACTACTAGCACGTGGTTATCGAACTGTTGTATGAGACTGCTGCACCCTAGAACCTGGTTTTAAACTCCAGCGGCAAAATATTTTGCCACCGACAAAACGGTAACATTTCGGGTTCTAATTTTTGTTGTTATTGTCTTTTAAATTATCGTTTTGACTGAATGTGGCTATTCCGAATATGCACATTTCATCTTTAAACGCTTGTTTAAAATGGCTAAACATCAACTGCCTATTGTCCGTTTGTTTATTGTGCATAATGTTATAAAAAGTATTAACATTAATGTAGTAGTAATTAAGCAGATTATGCGTAATAAGCATGGATAGTAGATTTATTATAAATGTAACTTCGTAGAGGATCAATCGTAAATACCAAGAGTGCTAACTCTCGATTATAATAAGTTTCAAAGCCTTTGCTATGATTTTGAAAGAAATTACTTCAAAATCTTAATCTCCATATTAACTTGCTAATAGTCTAATTAAGATTCCCCAAGGAAACTCTGTTGGAGAACTTTGAACTTTGAACCATTATCCCTGAATTCCATGGTGTAATTTGATATTATTCTTATCAATGAAACCCCCAGTTAATTAATCAACAGGTCACAATTTCTTGGGACGAGTTACCTCTTGACCCAGAATAAAATGATATATAAAGATTGAAACTACATTAATTAGTCAGTATGCATCTCAATACCGTAGTAAAAATATGTTTTGTAATTTTATAGCAAAAACGTAATTACACAATGATATTATTTTTTTGTTATATCAGAAGTCTCGTACAGTGACCCTTTGCTTGCTGAATATATACAATGACGTGGATTTATGTGAACTTGTGCCCTCTAGCGATAGGAAACAGTACATGGAAATTCTGTTCAGATGCAACGACAGATTTGGGTCTACATTTGTCCGATGATATATATGACACAAGCTGTGTTTGGTTAAAAAATGTTATAAGCCTATATAACACTGAATATGCACGTGCAATTTGCCAGTGGGTGTTAAAAGCGGTGCAGAATAGTTTTCTTTCATATGTCTCAAGAGAAACCCCTTCTTATTCACCCAGAGTTTTTGTGTAACACAACATTGGTATATGTAAAGCTTGGTTTTTAAATGAGTTATTTTAAATAAATCTTAAGAAACCGTCTGTTTTAATCATTATGTACACGTACAGGTTATATAGTTTTAGCTTAAAAATCTGAAGATGTTTGTGTTATTTAAAGTTTTTTCGAAAATACTATGTAACATTTGAAACACATTTTTTATAACAATATATTAAATCAAGCAAACGTTTTATTTCCTATTATATAAATGAAAAACAAATGTAAATATCAGTTTGTGTTAGGAATTGATACTTTGTGTTGACTGGGAAAGGGACAAAGGGAAGAAACTGCTCTAAGGAATGCTACAGCGCCCCCTCACCGAATTCACTGGCTAACCTTCGAATTGAATGGAATTCCATCGGCTTAAACGATAATGAATCATATTGGATTGTGAAGCATTGCTTTGAATTAAATGATATCGGATGATAACGGATTTGCTATAATTAAATGTTCTGCTTCATAGTTTTAAAAGATATTATACTGAATTAAAACACAAAGATGTTTGTTTTGAATTATTATACTCTGTTTTGAATGAACTCCCTTCAAATTAAATGACATTGTGCACTTGTTTGAATGGAACTCGTTCGGATTGATTGGAAGTTTGTCGTACTGAGCAAAGTTTTGCACCGAATTAAATGAAAATGCATCGAATTAAGTTAAATGGTCCTACGAGTTGAATGAGTATGGTCTGAATTATGCCAAAATTCTTTAAATTAAATTAACTTATTCATTTTTGGCGGTTTTGGCCGCCCATACACGTAGTGGTTGCAGTAGATTGTGTGCTCGAATTTGGCGCTGTAGACGTTGTTGTGCAGGATTGATTCCCGCTCTAATCATAAATTAATTTTAAATTAATAGATAGAATGATTTTTAATTGAAATGTGCGTATCAGGAATCGCCGCAATCAAACAACACATCCTCCCTACGCAGTGATAAGAGAGAAGGTGTTTTTAAGTATATCAATTTCAAGTAAGACACCACCAACAATTACCGAAAAGAGAACACCTTGGAAATGGCACAACACTTTGTCCGATGGTGTTTAAACCAGGTTCTAGGGTTCACCATACTCACACTTGCCCCAACAGGTTCTCATATGAACAAACAAGTACAATTTATCTTGCTGAAATAACTGCAACCCTCCCATTAGCTCATCAAAATATAGGATTTTATAATGGTAAGACTGGAGGTTACAGTAAAACTTAGCAATTTAAAAAAAAAACAATCTCGTGACAAAAGGATCTTTTAATCTGTTGAAGGTTCAATGATCACCACATATTCATACTATCGATTGGTATGGATCAAAATGTTTATTGGTGTTAATATGGAGTTGCGCTCAACCCGGGGCATTTCCATAACTGCCCATGAACAGGCTTCATCAAACCAAGTCTGCAATAATTTCATGTTCATATAATCTTCGTGCTCGGTGGCTTTCATAGTTCCCTTAACATCTTTTCGATATGAAATCAAAATAACTGGAGAATGTCATCTTAGTTTTTTTCTAATTATGTCAGTATTTCATTCCAGCCATGATAAGTAATATAGCCGCTGGCTGGTTAGCCGATTTGAAATGTGTTCACAATCTGTCTCTTCTTGGAGGATGTATTTTGACAATTGGCGCATTGACAATGATCATAGCTGTCATTCCAAGACTAGAGACGTTCTTCATTTATTCTGCTCTGTATGGGATATTTTCAGGTAAGAATATATATTAAACTTCAGCATTTAATGAACACATATTCCGGCTTCAAACAAATCTTTTGATGCGTTTTCTAGCTACAAAATGCAGTATTTAATGGAGAAAATACCTTGAAATGTAGAATAACCTAAACGCTATATATAAAGAATCTTGCGCGTAAAGTAAATTATTTACAGCAAGTGCTAGTTATTGTTAATTTTTCATTTGTAATAGTTGTTGCTGTTCAAATCATCAGTTTTGACATTAAACTTTACCAAAGTTTTGTGTTTAAGTAATGACATGTGATTATTCCAGCCGCTATGTATGGTGTTCAACCGATCGTTCTTATGGAATACTTTGGCGAGCACTCTATGGCGTCTATTCTTGGTATCACAATGTGGGTGTACGGTATATCAGGGCTGATAGGTACACCAGCAGCTGGTAAGAATATATTCAACAACATATAATTTTAGGTTAGGCAACCAATTGTCCCAGGGATTTCAACCAAACTTCACACTTGTTCCTAATAACAAGACTGAAATGAAAGTTTACACACTTACTTAACAGTTCACAGGTCATGACCCTGACAAGTTACATAACTCTGGGTACCTTATTTCTGGTGTTATCTCCCCTTTTTGTACTTAAAAAAATGGTTAACCTATTTCGGCAAGTTGGATATTTTTCCATTTCTACAAAGATCATTAGCATGAAAGTTTACAAACTTAATACATGTATACAGTGCACAGGGTATGCCTCTTAACAAGTTACATAACTCTGGCTATCTTAATTCGGGGTTTTCTCCCATATTTGTACTTCGAGATAAATGGTTAACATTTTTCGGCAAGTTGGATATTTCTGAATTTCTACAAAGAGCATTGGCATGAAAGTTTAGACACTTACTTAACAGTTCACAGGCCATGACCCTGACAAGTTAAATAACTCTGGGTACCTTATTTCTGGTGTTATCTCCCCTTTTTGTACTTAGAAAAATGGTTAACCTGTTTCGTCAAGTTGGATATTTTTCTATTTCTACAAAGATCATTAGCATGAAAGTTTACACACTTAATATACAGTGCACAGGGTATGACTCTGACAAGTTACATAACTCTGGCTATCTTAATTCGGAGTTTTCTCCCCAATTTGTACTTAGAGATAAATGGTTAACATTTTTTGGCAAGTTTGATATTTCTCAATTTCTACAAAGAGCATTGGCATGAAAGTTTACACACTTACTTAACAGTTCACAGATCATGACACTGACAAGTTACATAACTCTGGGTACCTTATTTCTGGTGTTATCTCCCCTTTTTGTACTTAGAAAATGGTTAACTTATTTCGGCATGTTGGATATTTCGCAATATCCACAAAGAGATCTGGCATTAAAGTTTACACACATACTTAACAGTGCACAGATGATGACCCTTACAAGTTACGTAAGTCTGGCTACCTTTTTTCTGGGATTATCTCCCCATTTTATACTTGGATATAAATGGTTAACTTGTTTTATTTGATTTTTGCCCTTTTTCGCTTAGAAATTAGAATTAAGACTTAGAAATTATGGTTAAAGTTTCAATGTTAGTGTTTTTCTAAGGTAATCTATAGAAAAGGTTTAAAACAGATGTACTTAACATACTTTGGTGAAAGTGCCTAGTGGTTACTGTACTGTACTATACTATACTATACTATACTATACTATACTATACTATACTATACTATACTATACTATACTATACTATACTATACTATACTATACCATACCATACCATACCATACCATACCATACCATACCATACCATACCATACCATACCATACCATACCATACCATACCATACCATACCATACCATACCATACCATACCATACCATACCATACCATACCATACCATACCATACCATACCATACTTTTGTTCATGTATGTGTGTTGGGTGTCATAAACTCCTGAATCACTCCCCAGTTTAAATGAAGCCCAGTTTTAAATGTGCTTAAATATGTCTGACTTCAAATAGTTGAGCATGCAGTCGTTTCCGACTGGCTCTTGTTATGATAAATTCTTTTCATGTACAGGTTCTGGCACCAGACGGTTATTTTCATTATTTAGAACTAACTTGTGATTTTAGTTGCAGTTTTAACACTGTGCTATCATTTAAAATTTGTATCGTTACAAACTTCGCTACCGGGGGCATACGTGTTTTCCGAACACAGCTTCTTGTTATATGTAGTGATTTGTTGATAGAAATAACTAATTTTTATGTTATTTAACAGAGTGTGATTGCAACTTCTGAAAATATTACCGCTTCCCACTCCAACCTGATTTTTTTATTTCGAGAATAGAAAACCAAAAAAAATTATTTAGGTGGGATGTCCTCCTCACTCACCCCACCCCTGAAAGAAAGTAAACAAAAAATCCCATCCCACTTAACACCCTGTGAGGACATTTTAGGTTGGTTTCACATAGAAATAAAAATTCTAAAAGTGTCAAAAATGTTTCTTCTTTGTTTTCACCAAATACCTTCCCACAGCAACCCTATTACCCTTTCTGAAGAATTATTTCCGTTGGCTTGACAATAAAAGAAAACAATAAATACCGGTACATGTTATGGGTCAAGGTCAATCTCACTAAAGTCAGATCTAACAAAATGTAGCGTAGCGGTTTTCAGGATATGATTTTAATCAGATTGGGGTCAAGGTGTACACTAACACTCCCCCGTGACATACCCAAAAGTTATTTTGGGTAAGAGGTGGGCCCAAGATTAATTAAGATTATATAACAGAGATTGGAGACCAGTCACAATTCTTGAGCGTCCGATTGGCTGAAAAAGCAACCAGTCACCATTTCAGCCAATCAGATGCTTGAGATTTGAGACTGGTCTCCTGATTAAATTTTATGATCTTGTGCCCAGGAATGTAGATGACTAGTTATTTTATTATTAATTGTTTTGTGATTTATTGACAAAAACTCGAGTATTTGATTTATTCTTAAATATGTTCACTGAATATTTTTTTAATCACTGACTTCTTCCTGAAACCTCAGAAATAACACAGGGAAAGATGACTAAGTTGTGACTGCAGATTTTTTAAAACATTTTATTGCTTTGTATTTCTTACAGAAATGCAAGTTTGTTCATAGAATGAATTTTTCATTTTCTGATTTTACAAAATTACAGGAAAGTGGATACTTTTTATTTTAGCTCAGTATAGTTTCTTCATATAAATTAACCCTGTCCTCCATAGATACACCTTTATTGCATTGGCAAACAGTTTAGATATAGATTTAGCCGGCAAATCCAGGCCATCTGATCAGGATCTGTACTGTTCACTTTGATTTGTAAGGTTATTTATGACCAAAATCTGATCCTGACCAGACGGCACAGTCTTGCAAGCGTAAAAATGCATATTTCTGGAGGAAAGAGTTAAATAGATACAGTAAAACAGTTTTTGACCACTTTATCTAAATTCTTCACCAGTAAATTTACCTCAGGCTTTAAATTAGGTGGGGTCAATATGGAAAATAAAAAATTTTGGTTCATCCAAATGCAACAATTTGCATCTATACGCCTTTCCAATAAACAGTTTCACAGTCCTGTACGAGTTACTTCCCGCTATCGAAAATCAATCCAAAACGAGGCTCTGCAGGATAGCTGAACAATCGGGCTAATGGCTTAAGCACATAATAACTAACATTATCCGCTATATTGCAGGTCTGCGTTCGTCGCCGACGGTGAAAAAATAAGTTGCTGGTCTGTTATTCTAGCCAGACTTTTTTATGTTTACTATTTATTAGATATTTAGATTTTTAATGATTTAAGAACATGTACCATTCTTGTTGATAGTAGGCAGTATGAAGCGCAATTTGGACAAACATACGGTAACCATTAATTTTACCAATTATGTTCACCAATTTCTTCTTAATATCTTTTCTGCTGAAAATATATTTTACTGGTGTAAATGTTGCAAATTGCTAAGGCTAGTTAAATGCGCTATTATCCAGAAATCGTGATATGTCAACATCTGGTTAAATGATCTGTAGACAAAAAAAAATACAATCTGAATTTGTTGATACTTACACATTTGAACAATAGAATTGTCCTAAAAATTTAAGGCGTTTATGGTCAACGAATAAATAATTTGAATATTTAAAATGTTACGTATACTTCACAACCAAATATGATTGATTCTGTCTTGAAATAAAACAGGATCGGTAATCTGATTGTTTGTTGTAGAAGTATCATTCCTAGAATAAAATCCAAGGATTTAGATGCCGGCTTCCAAAAAGATGGGAATATTTATATCACAATATGGTTGCATATCCAATTTAGATTACTTACGTTTGACAGATTGTAATTTTCACATAAAAAATCCCAAACTCTTAATTAAACATATATAAAATGTTTTGGCAAGATTTGTTTCTTATTGACGGCTTTTGTTTCTATAACGTGTGGTAATGTTGTTTAAGAATCCATTTAAGTGCGAAATCAAATACATTTGTTGACACATCCAGTAGTTAAAGGACTCCGAAATACTTAAGAATTGGGAGGTGTAGATACCTTGCAAATAGAAATTACACGATCTCTATTGGTCAATGATATCTGCCCCTTTAAGTAATTGACAGATGACCCCGTGTGCGAGACAGTTTGACATGTTTATGGCATGCCGCCTTCAAAATCAATCGCCGCTGACATAATCACAACATGATGTCAGTAGTTGAATAAACACGCTAATCCGGAAACGAGACTCAATTAAGCCGTGAAGAGAACACTGCGACTGTCTGTTAGTTCAAGTCGTTTAGTGTTTAATGCAAGGAATAATGAATTGACACTTTTAGTCAGAAACCTTCTTTTTTTTTTATAAATTATTTTCAAAAATATCATGACGCTGATGTATTATTACTAGCCTAATTATTACTAATTCAAAGAGAATTTTTTTTTTTTTTCAAAAAAGAATTTTATGATAAATAAGAAAGTTGTAAGTACATTATTCCCTATTACGTTATTACAGCGAGCAATCATTTTTCCTGTAGAGCAGTCACGTGACTGGACAGGGGAGGTAACCAAATAAATTCATCGAATTATTGGAAAGGCGTATTGAAATCCCTGCTTAACCCTTTCCTGCATTATACTCGCATTTGTAAGCATGTGCGAGCAGTGTAGATCCAGATCAGCCGGCATATTCATGGATTGTCATGCCATCTAATCAAGATCTGCACTGGTCTCATTTTGGTCTGAAATAACTTAAGGAATCATAAAGCGAACAGTGCAGATCCTGATCAGACTGCATGGATGTGCCAGCTGATCTAGATCTACACCATTTGTCCATGCAATTAAGGTGTGTCTATGCAGGAAAGGTTTAAAATAAGTAGCATTATTCCTACAGTCAAAATAAGATCGGGGTTTGTTTTAAAAGCTAAAGTTGTCATAGCATTACTAACACAGTTAAGGTGGTATCATTTGTCACAATATTCTGTTAAAGTGGGGGGGGGGGGAGTGTGGTGACCTATTTTCATAAAATTCATGTTATTTAATAATTATAAATCTTCTTATTACTTCAGATATCAATTATAGGGCATATACATGTTACAGGTCAATCAGGAATTATAAAAAAATTAGAAATATGAAACAATTTTTCTCACTGAGTGTAGCCTTATTGCCGGGAGTCCAAACTTCCAAATTATCCACTATAGTATTAAACTACAGTCACAGGAAGGTTGTCTATATATCTAGGTTAACAATGTCTTGGAAGTTTGGACTCCCGGCAATAAGGCTACACTCAGTGAGAAAAATTGTTTCATATTTCTAATTTTTTTATAATTCCTGATTGACCTGTAACATGTATATGCCCTATAATTGATATCTGAAGTAATAAGATTTATAATTATTAAATAACATGAATTTTATGAAAATAGGTCACCACACTCCCCCCACTTTAACAGAATATTGTGACAAATGATATCACCTTAATTCACTCGCAACAGATCTACTGATTAGTATAAAATTGTGACAAAATTTGCTCCTTTTCAGTCATTAATGGCATTATATGGAGAGCGTCACGGGAAAAGGTACATTCGGTCATATTTTGTTACATTTTATTTGTTACTGTATTTGGAAAGAAATTACAACTATCTTTTAGTTTCTCATGACTAAGAAGTGATTTTCCTACTCATTTTGACAATAAAATGATATTTTTTCTGCAAAATGCATAATATTTTAATGTCGTCTGCTCAACTTTATGCATTATTTCAAGGATTGACGTCAACTGTCCGAATGCACCTTTTCCCATGACGCACCCCATATTATAGTAGTACAATAAATATTTACCACATCTGACACATTGAAGTATTTCACCTTCAACTGTGAATAGGCACTTCCATATCAACTTTATGCATGAATTATCAGTCTGTCCAGATGTTAACCATTTCCTCCATAGAAACACCTTAATTGCGTGGGCAAACAGTGTAGATCCAGATCAGCCGGCACATCTGTGCCATCTGATAGGATCAGAACTGTTAGCTATTTGATTTATTAGGTCATTTCTGACCAAAATGCGACCAGTGCAGATCCTGATCAGACGGCACAGATGTGCCGGCTGATTTGGATCTACACTGGTCGCACATGCGTTAAAATGCATATATATGGAGAAAAGGGTTAATAATTATGTTTTTCCCGAATATGTTTAACAACCCCAGCCTTGCTTAAGTAAGATTTGTTACAAAAATCACATAGATAATCCTTCTTATTCAAATGTGACAAGCGATGATTAAGAAATTGAGGCTCTGTACCAAACTTGTCACCACACAGTCCACAAGCATAGGGAAGTATTTTCAAATGCACAACTCGCACATGTCTAAACAAGTTTTTCTTTCCTTTATACATCCTTTTGCAATGTGGACATTCCAAAGGTTTAGCGCTTTCAACATGTGATTTCAGATGTTTGTGAAGACTGTTTCTGCCAGCATAACCTTTTCTACATATATCACATTTAAATGGCAGTTTGTTTTGATGCAAATTGTAGTGATTTTCTAAACTAGTTTTGTACAAAAACTGCTTATTACACTCTTTGCATTCAAATACAGCGCGATTTTGGGAGTGCTGCTCTTGAATATGTCTTACAAGGGACTCCTTGCACACTAACTTTTTGTCACAGTGAGGACAAACAAAGCTCTTTCTCGGTTCATGTTCAATTTGTCTGTGTTTATCTAATGTTCCTTTTGCGGTGTAACGTTTCCCACATATAGAACACTTGTATTTTTTTTCACCAGTGTGGACCATCAAATGCTTGTCCCGTTTACTTACACAGTTGAATTTACGGCCACATATGTGACAAGAATAAGGTTTTTCACCACTGTGAATGAGCATGTGATTCTTTATTTCATGTGACTGTGAAAAGACTTTATAACATAGAGAACACTCGTATCTTTTTTCACCAGTGTGGGTCATCAAACGCTCGTCCCGGTTAACTAAACAGTTGAATTCACTGCCACATAAGTGAGAATAAGGTTTTTCACCACTGTGAATGACCATGTGATTCTTTATTTCCTGTGACTGTGAAAAGGATTTATAACATACAGAACACTCGTATCTTTTTTCACCAGTGTGGATCATCATATGCCTGTTCCGGTGGCCTACAAAGTTAAATGCAAGGCCGCAAATGTGGCAAGAATGTGGTTTTTCACCACTGTGAACGAGCATATGTTGCTTAAGTTGATTTGGCCTAGAAAAGGCTTTATCACATAAAGAACAATGGTGTGGTTTCTTATGGAACCTAATGTGATCCTTCATTTTTCTCTTTGTTTCGAATGTTTTATGGCAAGTGTCACACGGCCACATCGTACTGGTCATTACTTTCCTTTGCTGTAGCTACACTTTTTTTCTTTGGAGTAAGCACTCTGAAAAGATGCAAGTACAAGTAGATGTGGACGCGTATTACCAGTTATTTTCAGTACACATAAATCACATTAACCCTCTCCTCCGCATATACCCATTTTTACGCATGTGCGACCAGTGTAGATCTAGATCAGCTGGCACAATGGTGCCATCTGATCCGAATCTGCACTGCATGCATTTTTGTCAGAAATAACCTAACATAACGAAAGGCAAACAGCTTAGATCCAGATCAGATGGCACAGTTGTGATGGTTCATCTAGATCTAAACTGTTGATCTAAATTGCAAATGCAATAAAGGTGTACCTATGGAGGAAAGGATTAACCCTTTCCTGTACAGATATGCATTTTTACGCATTTGCAACCAGCGTAGATCCAGATCAGCCGGCACATCCATGCCATCTGATCAGGATCTGCACTGGTCGCATTTGGTCAGAAATAACCTTATAGATCAAAAAGCGAACAGTTTAGATCCTGATCAGATGTGATGGCTGATCTGGATCTAAAATGTTCGATCTAGCAATAAAGGTGTATCTGTACAGGAAAGGGGTAAACAACAAAATTGTTTGATAAAGATCTTAATTACTATCACAGTAATACATCACTATGTATGTTTATAAAAATTACAAGTGATACCAGGAAAGGAATACGGATGCATAGCAATGATACACTACTTAAAAGTTCTAAACCGCCACTTTTTGTCCGTAATTTTAAATAGAAAGACATTGAATTCACTCTTTATTTATAATCATATGCCAACAACAGTCTCCAACTTAAGCTTTAATCTTGTAATAATTGACCATGGAACTGTTTGGCGAGAGTTATCCTTCATTTTGCTAAAAATGCATTTCTTGCATAAAAAAGTCAATCAAACAGAAATTTGCTCTTAATTCCTAGTATTATTTTAATAGGACTGCTCATTAGTAGAAAAAACAGAAAACATTATTAATCAATAGCATATTTTTTTTAAATAAACCCCTTTCTAGGTATCCAATTTTAAAATTACCCCCCTTTTAATAAAAGACTGTTCAAATTTTGACCATGCACTGTAAGTACATGTAAATGGTATTGGATTTGTTTAAGAAAACAATCAATAAAAATTTCAAAGACATGATGCAATTGATTTCTAGACAAAATAGTTCTTTCCACAACCTCTCTTGACGTAGAAACGAAACTAGCATACATTGTAAACATATAAATGTAGTGGCAGTTTAGAACTTCTGAGTAGTGTTTATCATGGATTGAATCACTGTTTCAACAATAAATTCAATTGAAATTGAATTCAATGCATAGCGGTGAAAGATGATGGATCTAATAACTGCTTCAACAATAAATTTGATTAAAATGAAATTCAAACTGGTAAAAAAATATGAATTGCACTTCTTTAACCTAATGTACTTGTACACATTGTAAAAAGATAATGATCGATTACGTTACCAATGTAACAACACATGTATATAAACAGTAACTGAGTAAGTGTAACATGTAACATTGAGAAAATCCCCCCCCCCCCCCCCCCCCCCTGCGACGTTAAATAGGAATTTTACGGTATTTTCATAATTCAAGTCTTCAGTAATACTTTGTTTACTGGAACTTGAAATCATCTTTCTATCAAAAATGTTAGATATGTTACTTGTTATTTGTGCAGCATGCCAAAATTAGCTAAAATCAATTTACATATATTTTTATATTTAAAAATAATACATTTTCTAGAGCCTAGTAGAGGTATTTCTCGATGAAACCAGGTCCCTATGATGCAAGCATGCTTAGTGAGTAAGATCAGGCATATTAAAAACACGTGTAATCATGGATCATAATAAAGACAATTAATCAGTTTCGACATTCAATCAGTTCCGGAATATGTTCATATTCTTGATTTAAAACCCGAAAGTTTGTCAAAAAATCATTGTGTGTTCTACTTCTAGCAAGATCACTCTAAATAAGAGAAATGCTGCAAGAACACCATGAATTCTTATCACATTTTCTATTTATAACTCAAATGTGCTATGAATTCTTAACACATTTTCTATTTATAACTCAAATGTGCCGAACTGATCAATTGAATGCTGGAACTGAATAACTTATCTCTAAGTGTAATTAAATTTACCCAGATGTAGTCGAAATGAGAATTTATATATGCAATGTCCAGCTGCTGAAAATGTAATCAAGTATTGGTTATCCAAGTTAGAATATAAGTCCTGTCTTTTTGGATGTTCACATTATCAAAACTTGTAAACATTGTTAGGCCCTAAACAACCATTGAAACAAAGGATGATGCTACGATTGCTTTCAGCCTTCACGCAGCAATTTGATTGGCACTGTAACTATAAAGGGAAGTAACCACTGCGAAAATATTGGAGTTTAAGGTAATCTAGATTACCTGTCCTTCATAGCATGACCAATTTTCTTTTTTTCGGCATTTTAGCCAGAAGTGTTTCACCTCTTTTCGTACTAATCGTTACTTCTTTTTCTTCATCTTCTTTAGTAAAGGCAAACATTCAGTGACTGAATATTATGGCGATGTGTGAGGTTAGTGAAAAGTGACATGCAGGTGCTAGGGCTCCTATGCTACTTAGTCCACCCAGAAATGACCTAGCAATGTGCAAAAATGTTACAAAAATCTAGCACCTTAAGAATTAAAGATATACAACTGCAGCTCAGTGGAGAATCCACGGGGGGGGGGGGGGGGGGGGGGGGGTTACCCAGGTGGTTCGAGGTTCTAAGTTTGTGGATAGGCATCAATATTAATGGTTTCCAGAAAGAAATGGACAACAAGTTTGGTGCAAAATTGTTTCCTTTTACGACAGAAAAGCGGCCTCTGTGATGGTGGATGGTGTCGAGTGTCAAAACTTGGACTTCACGCATATTACTTGCTCTCTGTTCTAACCTGTGTATTGCCAATAAACATTTTCGCACCCCTGCACACTAGTGTCAATAATTCGACTGCAAGCACAGACCCATTATCATACTGACTTTTTACAGATGTCTGTTCGAAGGACGATCATCACATATATAGAAGAGTCATAGTCGCGCACAAATAGTTGTGCTACCCTGCACACTTGCCACTGTATGTATTGACTAATCTGCTTAAATTTTAACCATAAAAAATAAGTAGTAAATTGTTAATCAATGGAAAAATTTAGTACTGCAATATTATGATCGTTTTCAAAATATATACTACAACCAGAAAGTGTAGGCCTACTAGTCCAAAAATTTAGACGTAAACGGTGGATTTGATGTTAATTTTTTTGAAAGGTCAAATCCACGCATTTGCCAGATAAAAAAATGTAAAAAAATGCGACGTCTTTCTATGAAGGACTAGTAGGCCTACCAGAGTGGTTACCGCGTTGGAACGGTCAATGGCAAAACATTTTGCCACGTGGGGTTTAAACCATTTTCTATATGGTGTACTTAACAAGCACCCCAACATGTTCTCAGATTAACAAACAAGTACATCAAACAAGTACAAGATGACTTGTTGAAATAACTCTGTTGTGTCTTTGTATACGTTGATTAAACAACACCTATATATATTTTATAGCAGTTTATTACGCATTTAAACTCTGAACAAACACTGACTAAAGTATGAGTAAAACAATACTACATATATAAATCTGTTAGAGGTAACTAGTGGGGTAATACACTACATTCCTTTCCTTTCCGGATTTTAACAAACTATTTCATTCATAAAACTGATACCATAATTCCCACGTCCAAGAAATAATTCGGCTGTTCACCTAGAACAATAAAACTGATAAAACTAAGGCGTGTTCTTGAATAGAACCAATTAAGTGATAACTAATCTTAATTGAGTAAGTGTTTGCTGACAATGTAAGAAGATTATTTCTCAATTGTTAGAAAACATATCACCACAAAATATTTTGTCTTTCGTGAGAAAATTGCAATGTTTAAGCAAAGCTGAATATTAAGGCAAAGCATATACTAATATTTGGTTTATATATTTCAACAGATAATTAGCCAGTCCCTGTTTATTTCATTACAAACTCTTCGAATCGTTTTGGCATTTTAATTTCTCTCCTATTTCTGTCTTTGTTCTCATTTAATTCCTGATTTTTCATTTCAATTTTGTCCTCAAAGTCCTCGTTATATTTCTTTACATGTGTTACATTTCTGTCTAATATTGTTCCTGTTTTTGTTTCAATTTTTACTTGATTCCCTTTTTTATCTTGTACAATACATGGTTCGGGGTTAAATCGAGTTGTTAACTTGTTCCGTTGATCCTGTTGTAATAAAACTTTGTCTCATGGCATAATATCAGATTTCTCCGCACCTCGTTTCTCGTCTGCATATAACTTTCCCTTTATAGTCCCTTTCCCGGACGTCATGCTAAGGCTGATCTAAACTTATTAAATACTGTAATTTTGTTCTTAGTTTCCTTTGAAACATAAGTTCAGCAGGACTCACACCTGTTACACTGTGGGGTGTGTTTCTATATGCAAACACAAATTCATTCAGATGATTTTTCCAGTCGCCTTTTTCACTTTGATAAATTCTGACGGCCTTGAGAATTGTTTTGTTTTGAATTTCAACTTCGCCGTTACTCTGGCTCCAAAGTGGCGTACTAGTGTAATGATTAATTCCTTGAAGTTTCATATAATTCTCAAACTCTTGTGAAGTAAAATTTGGAGCATTGTCCGATTTAATCGACACTGGCAATCCAAAAATTGTAAACATCTTGTCCAAACTTTTAATGATTTTGCTAGATGTTACACTCTTCATAATGTCATATTCAAACCATCTGGTATAAAAGTCTACTATTACAAAATATAATCCCCTGAAGGAAATGGTCCCATCAGATCAACTGATAGATGTTGCCATGGTTGGTCGGGTAGTTTTGTTCTCGTCATTGGTTCTGGTTTTGTAGGCTGTCCTACTATTTGGCAACTGTGACATCTTTTTACTTCTCTTTCGACATCTTTGTCCATACCTGGCCACCATACTATATCACGTAGTCTTTGCTTCGTTTTCACGATTCCTTGATGACCTTCGTGTGCTAATTTTAGCATTTTCTTTCTTAAAGAAACTGGTATGACAATTCGTGTCCCTCTGAGAACAAGCTTTCCAAGCACAGACAGTTCGTCTTTCACATGCTTATAATTCGGCAAATTTTCAAAACTTGTGCCCTTTCTTATTGCATTGCGTAACTGAGTAATTTCTTCATCATCTTGTGAAATTTGTTCGATGTCATGAGCTGTCAGCGCTTCTGGCACATCATTTAATGCGATGAATTTGATATAGTCCTCTGCAATTTGAGAGACTTTTGATTTCTTTATACCCTGATCCTTAATAAGACGTGATAATGGGTCTGCTATCATCTGTTTTCCTGTACAATATACAACATTGAAGTTGAAGGCTTGTAATCGTAGAACCCATCTTTCAATACGCGGTGGAGGCTTTGATTTTGGGCTATAAATAGTTTCTAAAGCTTGTGATCAGTCACAAGATCAAACTCTATTCCGATCAGGTAAAGTCTGAATCTTTCACATGCCCAAACTAATGCGAGTGCTTCTTTTTCAGTCTGTGAATATCGTTTTTCAACATCACTTAAGCTTCGACTTGCATATAAAATTATTCTGTCTTGACCATTTTTCGTCTGTACAAGAACAGCGCCAAGTCCTACCGGACTTGCATCTGCCATCACCGTCGTTTTGGCTGTAGTATCAAAATATGATAATGCACATGCGTTTGCAAGATTTTCTTTCAGTCTTTTGAAAGCAAGTTTCTGTTCATTTCGCCAAACAAATCGTTCTCCTTTCTTTGTTAAGCGTCGCAGTGGTTCTGCTATTGTAGCAAGATTCATCAAGAACCTACTCTGATAGTTCACTAGTCCTAGAAAGCTACGAACTTCTGATGCATTCTCAGGTTCTCGCGCTTCCAAAATTGCCCTGACTTTTGATTCCTCCGGACCAATCCCATGTTTGGATAGAACATGTCAGTTGAACACTAATTTATCCATACAGAACTTCGATTTCTCTGCATTTACAGTTAAACCACGTTCTTGTAGCCTTTCTAGCACTTTTGTCAAGCGTTTATCATGTTCTTCTTTATTTGGTGCATAAACTATGATGTCATCTGCAATATTTTTCGTTCCGGTGCACCCTTCAGGTACTTGCGAGATAAGAAACTGGTAGATTTCAGGAGCTGAATTTTGACCATAAATGTTGTGATGTATTTTGAATCTTCTTCAATTTCAATCTGATGAAAACCTTCACGCAAATCTAATTTTGAAAACACAGCTGAAGAATTCATATCGTGTATAATTTCATCTACCGTCGGTATTGGGTGTCTTTCTCTTTGAATAGCACGATTTGCTTGTCTCATATCAACACACATTCTGACATCGCCGTTTTTCTTTGGAACTACTACTAACGGCGAAACATACGGTGTAGGACCAGAAACACGTTCAATAATATCCTTGCCTCAAGTTCATCGATCTTCTTTTCTACTTTCTCCCGTAGTGAAAACGGTAATCTACGCACTGGCTGGGCTACAGGTTTAACCTCTTTGTCGATATGTATTTTCAATTTAAAATCTTTCAGTTTTCCGATGCCTTTAAACAAATTCGGATACTTTTTGACATAATTTGTTTCATGCTGTACGGAACTGATTTGTTGATTTAATGTTAAAACTTTCAAATCCGTGGCGGTTTTACACCCTAGTAATGATCCACAAACCGTGTCTACCACGATGAAGTCTGCAACTTGTGACTTGTTGCCAACTGTAATTATTGTCTGGAACTCTCCTTTGATTTTCAATGGTTTCTTTGAACCATATGCATACACCTTTCTCTTGCAGTCTTTTAATTTGATTTTCGATCTGAGCTTCTTCCAAGCAGTTGAATCAATAACATTGCAGGACGCTCCACTGTCAATCAAGAATTCAATCTCGGTCCCTGCAACATTTGCATTCAAAAACTTCACAAACTTATTCCCTATTATGAACACAGTTTCTTCTGTTTCGGAAGATTCAGATTCCGTTTCATTGATCATTTTCACCTTTTGTCCAGACTTTGATTTATCTTTGTTTCTTGTCCGACACATTTTCGCAAAGTGTCCTATCATGCCGCATTTATTGCACTTTTTTACAGTCTTTAGCATGATGACCTTTCAGACCGCAGCGTGTACACTTCAACTTTGGTTCTTCTTGTTCTCATCAGATTTATCTGTCTTATTTTTCCCAGATCTCTGATTTACTTTATTTAAGGAATTTCTTGAAGAACTCATTGGATGATTCTCCATTTTGTCCGCCTGTATGTTTGCATGATCGTACGCACGACCGATCCGTAACACTTTTTCTAATGTCAGATCTGCTTCCCTCAGATATCTTCTTCTCAAGTCATTGGAGCTGCATTTATCAACAATTTGATCTCTAATCATATCATCTCTGGAATCTCCATATTCACACGCGATTGACAGTTGTTTGAGTCTTGTTGAAAATTGTTCGATTGTTTCGTCTTCAGTTTGTGATTCGTTCCGGAATAAATGTCTGTTAAACGCAATGTTCTTTTTCGGTTTAAAATATTCTGAGAGTTTTTCAACAGCTACATCAAAATCCTTGTCATCCCCTGTTTCGGTTAACGTGTCGAAAATTTCCTGTGTGTCGGTTCCAACGAGATGTAAAAGCAAAGCACGTTTTTGTCCCTTATCAGTAATTCCTGATGCTACGACAAAATAATTAAAACTTTTTAACCATTTGTCCCATCTATGTGATAGCGTTGTTTGATCTCCGTGGACATCAAATTTTTTCTATCGCAGGAATACTTAGAGCTTTTGCCATTGTTAGTGTTTCATAGTAGAATTTAATCCAAGTGTAACAATTTAATGTGATCACGCTGGCAATTTAATGCAGTCAAGCAATTTAATGCAGTCACACTAGCAATTTAATTGCAATCACACTGGCAATTTAATGCACTTTGTTCACATATGCGATTTAACGCTTTTTTCAGTGTTTCGTCCATAAATTATCCATTGGTAATCATCCTCGTCGCCAATGTTGTGTCTTTGTATACGTTGATTAAACAACACCTATATATATTTTATAGCAGCTTTAATACGCATTTAAGCTCTGAACAAACACTGACTAAAGTATGAGTAAAACAATACTACATATATAAATCTGTTAGAGGTAACTAGTGGGGTAATACACTACAAACTCCAACCCTCTTATCAACATGACAAGGATGCATGCAAAAACAAACAAACATAATTATAAAACAAAAGCAGCTTTGGCACTGCAAAGCAAAAAGGGCTGGTATTCAATGACTTATCAAGACCAGAGCCCATGTATTGTAGTCAAATTAGCAATAATACGGTGAAAAGGATAAAACGAGCTTCTTCTATGCGTATTTCACCCTTTTCTAGTTTGTTTGTTGTTGTTTTTTTTTGCAAGATTTCCCCATAAACTTTCATAAAGTCTTAAACCCCTGCCACCGTCGTTCAGCCAAAGAGGTAAGCATAACGATCAACTATAGATGGTTAATCACCAAGCACGCAGAGCGCTGTTATCATTTTGGTAACCTATCTTTTGGAGTAAGAGTGAATTTAATTTCCGCTACGGTCCGTACTATTGGATTTTCCGCGATCATCAGATACCGCGTTTCACAAAATGTGCACAGGGATAGAAAACGAAAGCAGCGATATTTTACACATAATTTAAATATTGTTAAAGTATCTTGCCGTTGAAATTATAGAGAGCAACTTTGACCGAAATGGCTGAAGCCAGCACTCCCCCTGAGAGAGACATTAAGGTATAATTTGAATTGTAACATATTTTCGCTATCGTCGGAATTGCGCCTGACAGAATTGAAATATCGCAAGTGACAAAAATGTTGACTGACAGCTTGAGCACTGCTTGTAGACTGATTGATACATGGTACTCAGCTCAAATAGTGTCCTGTCATGTTCAAGTAGAACCCTCATGTCATTTATTCACAAGCTGTCGTTGTAATAAGGGACTGAAACACTAGCACTTTTACTGTAAGTTTTCACTTTCAGAAAGTAAGCACTGCAGAATGAAGTCCAACTTATTGTGCACAACAAAAGCTTTTATATATATATATCATGGTGCGAATGGCTGCCCTTTGTTCACAATCATTTTAGCGTTAAAGATTTTTTTCTGTTCGCCAGCGCCAAGAATCTGTGCTGTCATCATCATTTGATGGCTTAAAAAGTTCTTTTAAATCCAACATCAGGGTTTCCCCCAGGCCATTTTCGCTTGTCGCATCCGACAAGCCATAATTTCAGGACCCAATTTCCGACATGCCATTATTTGTCCGCCATGCCTTATTTCCCGCAGTGACTTGCGTAGCCTACCTGTTGATTGCATTATCGGTATGAAAACTCTTCTTAATAAACAAGAGACAGCTGATTGCGCGATAATTGACAGCGTTATCAGCTTTGCGAGTTAACCAATCAGTAACAAGAACTGATGGATAATGCATGTCGGTTCAACTTCAAAACAAACCAGAAGTGGCGATTTTGTTTTCAATATTGTCCAACTTATTTTTTTTTGAATTTTGTAATAATTTTGTAAGAATTCTTACATAATACTCAATTTAAAAATGTCTCATTATTTCTTTAAAACAAGGTAACACAACTTCACTGGTGACGTCAGCATTATGCAATCTTTAAGACCCATTTATTAAGGATAACTGATGAAAAAGACTATGTATAGTATTGGAATAAAGGATCAAAACAACCTATTGTTTAAACTCCTTTTTACATGAAATGGAAGTGTTGTGACACATACTTTCAATTTATGTAAAAAAGGGAATGAAATTTAAGTAATGAATTAATAAAATTACCATTTTAATGACGGCCTATTTTGACTCTACGTGTTTTTTATCGCATAAATGAACAGACTTATCCAGACAAGCTGGCATACTAGTGATCACTCTGGGTAAACCAAACTGTATCTCTAGCGGATGTTGATGAGCTGATTAGCATTTCGACATCAATCCATCGTGCATATACCGGGTTTAAAACTCGATAGTGGCCATATAAATCGTAAATACTGTAAGTGACTTTTGTTTATTTTAACACTGATAACATTCGTAGCATTTCTTTATATCTGTTTATCCCAATGCGACCATTATTTTCGGATAATCAGGGATAATCACTGACTGGAATGAGCAATATATGCCATTGTCGTGTGTAAATGCTTTAATGTAATAAATTAAAAAATTAAAATGATAACACTTTAACCCTTAACAGACTGAATTCTTTGGATTTGTGAAGATCTCAAGCCTACCATAACTAACCCTGCTCCCTACATGTAAACTTATTAAAAAGACTGTCAGTTGCTAATGAATCTTTTAAAAAACATGTTATAATAAAATGTGATTTTATGATAAAATCATGGCAAAATTTAATGCTTTAATTATCCAGTTAATATGATTTCGGTTTATAACATTTCAACTGTTTTATTTCATTCAAGGGTTAATTTTGTAGTGTTCATAGTCACAAGTTTTGAGGAATCTTCAGTACCGTAATGGTGAATTGGTCACGTGACTACCAATATGGCGGCGGTCAATTTATCAATTCTGGGATTGTCTATAGATAAAAAAGAATGTTTTCATTTGTCCTCATGTTCAAATCAACAAGAAGCAATTACTGTGGTACATTGTAAGTTGAACATGTTTTTAGGGGAATATTGTTATTTTATTGATACTTTAAGACTATTTACGACAACAAACACTGACAAATTAACACCAGTCATGAGTGTGGCAGTGAAAACAATGGAATTTAGATCACAATAGATGGGTGCAATTTCCTACACAGTAAGGATGGAAAGCCCATTGTTTACTGAAAAAGAACACTGTGATTTGCATGAAACATTTAAGTGCAACTTAAATCATCAATCTAAAACTCTGTGTAGCCTGATCTGTGTCTAGAATGGTCGCTTTAAAATTTATTAGATTTTTTTTTACCAAATAGTGCAAATATCAATCAGATCTGCAGGCTGATCAGGACATAAGATGCAATCAGTGGGTAAATGGTTAATTAGGGGGTGTTTTTTTTTTAAAGAATTTCATAAATCTAAAAATTTGTTTTTCGTTTCCAGGATTTTAAGTTCCAGCAGTTATGTAAAGTGCGAGTGACTGATTGTCCGTCAACATTGCCAGTGAAGAGAACGTCTCTGATCACATCGTCGTCCAGATACGGACTTACATTTGTTGGTGTACACAAAGGTTACCATTTCTATGAGTATATTAACTTTTTCCTCCATATATACTAGCTATGTCAAGTTCAGTATCCGGTTATCCATATGTACTATCCAGATACTATCTGAATAACCTTATAGACTGGTGAATAAGTCTCTAATACAATATGATGTTAACCCTTTTCTCCGTTTGTATATATCTGGCATGGGCAAACAGTAGATCCAGATCAGCTGCCAATCTGTGCCATCTGATCAGGATCTTCAGTGTTTGCTTTTTTATTTATTAGGTTATTTCTGCCTGCCGATATGAATCTACACTGCTCATGCGATAAAAGGCATAAACATGAAGGAATGGGTTAATGCCTTTTTATGACAATGATATAAGTTGGTTGCTTTTTGTGTCTGTTGTTTCTTTGAAAGTATCACATGTGCTACTAGTACTAGATCCGTTTCTGGTCTTACCTGTGAAGTTCTACTAACAAACTTGTCACTAGCCTTTTATTTTTTTCCATTAATTAAGATTCACCTGGTATGTTTCAAACAATATATATTTTTACATAAAAACTGAGACAATGATCTTAAAACAGAGACTGGAAACCAGTCTCAAATCTCAAACATTTGATTGGTTGTAATTGAGATCAGTCTCTAAATTAGCCAATCATAAGCTAGAGTGTTGAGACTGGTCTGCAATCTCAGATTTATGTTCTTAAGACCTAGTTTCAAGATCATTAAACTAAGATTGAAGACCATTCTCAAATCACAAGCATCTGAATCTTCATTTTCATCCTGTCAAAACCACGAGTTTTGAGACTGGTCTCCAATTTTAGATAAATGTTCTTGGGACCAGGTCCAAGGTTTTAAAACTTGAGATCAAACTCCTTGCACAAAACTCAGTTTCATTCTCAAAGTGTAGGAGTGAAACTACATATTTTTTTAGCTTAATAATTGCTTTATTTAAATTCTAAAATGCATTACTATGTTGTACCAAAAACAAATTAAAAATAAACTTCCCTGCTTGTAAAGAAAGAAACACAATTTTGAGTTTTTATCATGGAGTTCATAACAGAGTTTTCATCAGAAAATTGGGAAGAGGCCTTGGCCTTTCAGATTGGGAAATTGATGCACAATTATTATTTATTTTGGGAAAACAATATTAATTGAAAGATGGATACTAGTTTATAAATTTGAATAGTAAAAGGTATTTTCAACTTAATTTAATGTTTAAAGCACTTTATTTTTCAGACCTCAATATTCCAACTCCTCTCAGAGTATTTTGATCCATTTTTCAAATTTTTTGGACATCATACTTAGCATTTTTGGAAGATTCTCTGCCTCAATTGGGAAAAACAGTAAAAACTACTCTATTTTCAGATTGGGAAGAGGCCTTTTATAGACCTCTGTTATAATGATGAAAAGCCCTGCATAATCAATTTTTTTAAACCTCGGTCAAGTTCACTCTACATATTGTTGCCTAAGTGCAATAACAGTATCTCTCCTTCATATTTATATGGTACTTAAATGATGTTAGGTGATGATATTTCAGTATTCTCTTTGACTTGTTTTTGTAGCTTTCAAAGTGTTCAGGACGTCAGACTTTGTAGCTCAGGACAGTATTCATGCCGCAGACAGACTGAAGCACATTGTCACAGACTTTCCGATCCTAGCTGAGGTCAATGTGGGATATGACGTGACTCACATCAGTCTCAGTGCAGATGACCTTACGCTTGCAGTGGCGATAACAAGACCGGAACATGCAGTGGTGTACCTGTATGACGTGAGGAACTTTGCTGGACAGGTTGGTGTACATGTATCTTAACCCTTTCCTTCATAAATATGTGTTTTTACGCCTGTGCGACCAGTGTAGATCCAGACCAGCTGGCACATCCGTGCCATGCGATCAGGATCTGCACTGGTACCATTTTGGTCAAAAATAACCTAACCAATTAAAAAGCGAACTATTTAGATCCTGATCAGTACTACAGTAAAAACTTCTATTACAATTACAGGTGACAGGCCAGGTGGCAGCTTTCCATATGATTGTTGGAGAGGGAGGGGAACCATTATATGAGCTTACCTGGAATCCAGTGGACCCTAACTTGCTCATTATATGCTACTCTACTGGAAGATTGGATGCCTATGTTGGTAAAGAGAGAAAAGCATCAATTCCAGGAGCGAAAGCTAGATCTGGTAAGCATTTATTGTTTGGTAAGAACTTTCTATCCCTTTACTCTATTGCATTCTAACCTTTCTGCACTGTTGGCTTCTTGTTCTGAAATAACTCTAATTTATTGGAAATTTGAAAAGTGTAGATCCTGATCAGGCAGCAGGGATGTGCTTGCTGATCTGGGCCCGATATCATAAAACTTAGTTTTGAGATCAATCTCAAATCTCAAGGATCTGATTGGTTGAAATGGCGACTGGTCGCCATTTCAGCCAATCAGATGCTTGAGATTTGAGATTGGTTTCCATGCTCAGTTTTATAACCTTGGGCACTGATTCTGATCTATGCACATCTTGGTTAGCAATAACCTTGTGAATATAAAAGCAAACAATGTAGATCCTGACTAAATGGGATGTTTAAATACACGATGAACCCATTTATATTGAGTAAAAGACTATGCAGTCTCGACTTAACACCAATCTTTCATTGTGGACATTCAGTATCAAAACACAAAATTTTCTTTTTGTTCACATGAATGATGCTTGAATTCCAGCCTCAATTTAACACAAATATTTTTTTGGTATTCACCCAAGTGATGTGTGGATGCTTAGTCAGCAGAACTTTTAAAGTTTAACTTATTAAAAAATGGGGTTTTTGATTAAACGAAACTTTTAAATTTTTGCCTTTTCACTAGGTCTTAACCCTTTACTCCAAGTATATGGATTTTTTTCCCATCTGATCTGGATCTATGCTGGTCGCCTCTTGGTCAGGAATAAAAAACTCCGATGCTGATATGATGGCACTGATGTGCCAGCTAATCTATGCTAATTGACAAAAGTCTTGTCCGGTATGAAGATCGGAACCTTTTGCATACTAATTTTCAACACATTACTCTACCACCAGTAGTGGCTCAAATTCTGAAATTCTTAGTTTATTGAATGCATAAAAATGTCCTCTTTCCATTGATACCAAATTCATGCCGGTAAAGCAATGTTTGAATTTAGTTTTCGCGCATTCAAAAGATATTATGGAAAACCATACCGGACAAGACTTTTGTCCATAAGTATATATCTACTTTGTTCACTCATAAGATAACAACTACACACATTAAGTATAGGATTACATTGATTTTTAATAGAATATTTGGTGACAATAGTTTATACAAGAAAACTTAAGCACACTTTACAATTTATTGTTAAACAATGTTTCTAATTAGTACATATTTACAAATTTTCTATGACTTAATTTTCGAAGAAAGGAGAGAAAAAAAGAAAGACACAGAATTTCATATTTGTGATTTGCCAATTCTGGTCAACGATATAATACATGTATATAAGAATCTTTTATGTATGTTGGTTTAAGGTTACGGACTACTCATTCATGATGATTCAGTATGTTAAAAATGTTTTTGCAGGGAATATTGGAGTCTAAACCAAACAGGAAGTCGTACCGTATTTTCCCACTTATAAGGCGATCCGCTTATAAGACGGGACCCCTACTTTGCCGCCAAAATCTGAGTATTTTTATATAGACCTGTTTATAAGACGGGGTGAAATTTCAGTGAGATCGGACCCGAAATGTTTGAATTTCGCAAAAAAAATCAGCGAAATTTTCGGCAAATGTAACATTTTCGAACTCTGTAACTGGAATTTATCCTAATAAGTGTGAATTTAGCCAAAAAATCGGCAATTTTTTCGGTCAATTTAATATTTTCGAGGCTCCGTAATTGGAACATATCCTAATAGATGTGAATTTTGAAAAGAAACGGCGAAAATCGGCATTATTTTCGGTCAATTTATTATTTTTCGAAGCTCCGTCATTGGAACATTTCCTAATAAGTGTGAATTTCGGCAAAAAAATATATTATCGAAGCTCTGTCATTGTTACACATTCTAATAAGTGTTAATATCGCAAAAAAAACGGCAAATTTTTTGGTAAACTCGATATCTTTAACGCTCAGTCATAGGAACTTATCCTAAAAAGTCTCTAAGATTATAGATGATTGTGTATCACCACAGCGCATTACGTTAATTTCAGTCTTTGCCCGTATGCAAGAGTTTGACACTTGAATATTTTTCTATTGTCTAGATGTTAAATTCAATTAAACTTTGTCAAAGGCGAAGAGCAAGAACAATCAAGCCTCAGGGCAAACAAACTGTATCCTGTCACTTCAATTCATGTAGAGTTTGTGTCATATAATCTGAACTTTCGAGTTTGCAAGAGGTGTTGACAGCAATGTCTGTTAATCAATTAACAATATCTGGTGACAGATTCAAACAACACAGCCTTAGGCAATTATGAAGGCTGTGACAATTTTCTACAAACTGAAAAGCAGTGGGGAAATTTGAGATTATAACAGTATGCAAACTGGCTTAAATATTCAATAAGCATTATTAGTCTGGCCAAGTTGAAGAGTGATCTATGCTAATTATATCATAATAAATAATAGTCCTTACACACAGTATTAGTTATGAACAACATGCCTTGGAAAAGTTACAGTGAAATTAAGTCAAGTCAAAGTAAAGATAAAAAACTTCTGTTTAAATTAAAATTAAAAAATATGTTCACAATTATAATTCACTATACATTGTGTTATGGTATTACAGTACACGCAGCGCAGATTCAACAGATTCCGCGCTACCACCGCGGACGGTATTTCGTTTGGGGGGAAAATCACCGCGGCAAAGCTCTTGGAGGTCATCGCGATTCCACCAGGATTATCATTTTGTCCGCGTATCGGCGCGGACACAACTTTGCAGGGGGTAATAAAAAATTATCAGCGCGACATCGCGGTGTCGTTCCGCGAATCAACGCGGAAGCACATTCATGCACCGATTTATTTAAATTTCTTATTTACATGGAAGAAATTACACGGGAATTACTTCTGACCAAAATGTGCGAGTTTTAAATAAAATTTGAGTCGACCATGTCATCTCAATATCTTGTCAAACATTCCATAATATTCTCAAACATGGCATCATGCTTTCAGTTTTCACACCTTAGTCAAGTGACATACCCTCTTTGGCAGGTGAGACCAAGCTGCCAATTAAGGGTGACACTGATTTTACCAAGGGAATCTTAAACATGTCATCTGGCTTTCAGAGTTTTTCACACATTACGGTCGCTGTGATTTTACCGATACACGTTTTTCTTGAAATACTTAATCTGATATAACGTGTAATTAAATAAAACGCAATTGACTTGTGGACCCCACTTTTTTCATTAAACGTAAAACTCTGGTAAAAACCAGTTTGCATGATTTTAATAAGTTAAAATGATTACCTTGATGGTGATGTCGGTTCTTACGAAATCCGAAATTTTATTCCATTTATCTTTAATTATTACATTTATAAACCGCATAATTTGAAAGACAGACGTTAACTTATCAAAACCGCATGTAATCCTTACAAAAAACATGACCATGCTGTGTATTTGGTATGGAGGCAAAAACTCATACCGCCGAATATCAAACGCGACTTCAAAAGACGTCGTCAGCTCGAAACATCCATCCGTGTTTATTTCGGCTTTGCTATAAAAACGTTTGATCTAAAAGTTAAAACGTTTGACTTCAAAAGACGACGTCGGCTCGAAACAACCATCCGTGTTTATTTCGGCTTTACTATAAAAATGTTTGATCTACCTGGTAGTGTGCGCATGTCATTTTTAGCTTGTGTGATGCAATAATTACTGAAATCTGATAAAAGCGATAAATTAAAGATTAGGATATATTTAAAATTTAAATAATAATTATTTTACTTTGTCGTTCGTAAATGTTGCTGATTATTTACGTATCGGTAATTGTATTTGCAGTAAAGTTTGTGACAGCATTTCTAAGCAGTTGTTTGCCTGTGGCAATCATAATTATTTTCGTTTGCACATGATTACCTCGTTGCATAGAAACGTCCCCGGATTAGAGATCATGACTAGTTGCAAACTGACGATTATTTTAATTGTATTTACCGGTACTCGAAATAAAAAGAAGAGTAAAAGATTTCAATAATAGTTTATTATTTAGTACGTTGTTTTACCTATCAAAAAATGTTTTCGAAAAAAAAAAACGCGTAGACGTGACAAATATCCCGTTCAGGGTCCGTATACCGGTGCGCTTGACAATCATCCGTCTTTATTTCGGCTTTGATATAAAAACATTTGATCTACCTGGTAGTGTGCGCATGTCATTTTAAGCTTGTGTGATGCAATAATTACTGAAATGTGATAACAGCGATAAATTAAAGATTAGGATATATTTTAAATGATGGAATATGTTAGCGTTCGGTAAATAATAATTATTTTACTTTGTCGTTCGTATAAATGCAACCACGTTCGCGCGATTTACCTCGGTGGATCCTCTGCGACATCGGGGCGGTAAATGATTGCCTAGAGGCATCCGCTTATCACCGTGATGAATTTACACGATCACGGTGACGAGTGGAAGTCCGCGTATCGCGGGGGACGAAAATTACTCGGTCCGCGATGAAAAAAATCGCGGGGATGAGCAGAAAAAAATAAATCCGCGCTGCGTGTACTGTATGATTAAAGTGAAAGAGAACAAATTAAAACTTTACTCCATAAATACATATAACGTTTAAATGCATCCTATCAGGGATGAAAGTAAATAACATAACATTGTTTTTACACTCTTATCTACGTTTCGGCATAAAGCCTTTTTCAAAATCATTTATATAAAATTTCTACATTTTTGTCATTGTTTCACAGCACAGACAGGAAATACTAAACATATAAACGTCAACGTCATTAATATGCGTTACGTTGCACGCCAATTTGCGCGCCAATATACGGACATGTATCAATGAATATAATGTATCATACATATCACAATAACAATTACAAATTAGCCTTGTAAATAAATTTTACCGATTATTCTAAATTTATACGTGTATACGTATGATTTGTGTGTGTGCGCGTGTGTGTATGCGTGTGCACGCACGTGTGTGCATGTGTTTGTGCGCGTGTGTGTGTGCATAATCTCGTGCGAGCAATTGCGCGTGCGTTCGCACGTGTGTGTGTGCGCATGCGTGTGTGTGATTGTGCGTGTGCGTGCGTAATAAAGTGCGAGTAAGTGTGTAACTGTGTGAGTGTGTGCGTGTGAGTGTCTCTGTGCGAGTGTCTAAATGTGTGTGTAATCGTTCGTGAGTGTGTAATTTAGTAATCAAATAAGCCTATAATCAATTAGACAATAAATCATTTCGTATAATAATTGCGTAATCCTGTGAGAGTAATTGCGTGTGCAAGTGTGCGCTTGTGTGCGCGTGCACACGTGTGTGTTATTGTGCGTGTGTAATCTTGTGAGAGTATGGGTGTGAGTGTGTAGTTGTGTAACCGTGTGAGTGTGTGCGTGTGTGCAACTTACATCTCTGGTGCAACCAGTGTAGATCCAGATCAGCCTGCACATCTGTGCCATCTGTTCAGGATCTAGACTGATTGATTCTTGGTTAAAAAAATGTGATGAATGTAAAATCAAACCTTGTAGATCTAGATCTACATTTGTCACCAACAAACTATGAGCCATATGCAATGATGTACAGGTTTGACTGATGATAAACGTAAGTAAAAAGGTGTACAGGGCTTTTTTTTACTGCCAGGGGAAGGGGCCCATGCCCTATAATTTTGGGGAAAATAGCGTGATTTTTTCTCTAAAGGGGAGTGAAAAAACCTGATGTAAAGTTACTTTTTAGGGAAAACTGCATAATTTTAAAGAACTTTTCTGAGGGGAAGGCGCCCATAAACGGCCCCTACTAAAGAAGGAAAAAAAGCCCTGGTGTATTAGACAAATGTTATCACTGATCATGTGATTTTAAGACATATAAAGATGTTATCAATGATCATTTGATAATAAGATATAAACAAATGTTATCACTAATCATGTGCTAAGTAAACATGCTATCACAGACTAATGATGTAAAGATTAGACCTAAACAGATGTTATCACACAATGTGATAATTAGACCTAAACAGATGTAATCACAGATCGTGTGATTATTAGACCTAATGTTATCACAGACTATGTGACTATAAGACCTAAAAAATGTTTTAACAGATCATGTGATTATAAGACATATATTAATGTTATCACAAATTATGTGATAATAAGACACTACTGTATACCCATGGTACCACAGATCTTGTGATTATTGGACATACACAAATGTTGTCACATATTATTTTGCTGTAAGACATACACAGATGTTATTACAGATAATTTTTCTGTTAGTCATTTAATTTTACTGTTAGTCATTTACAGATGTTATTACAAATCACATAACTATTAGACATAATAAAAATTATACAGATGTACCGTATTCCGCTGTGTATAACGCGCATTGATGTATAACGCGCACCCATAATTTTGGTAAAAAAATCGACGGAAAAGCCAATTTCGGATGTATAACGCGCATCAAAAATTGGCGCGAACGTAAGAAAATTTGGCGCCGATCTGACCTATTCGTGTTGAAATAAATTATATCAAAGTAAAGAAAATCTTAAATAAACAATAGACAGTAAAACAAAATCGTCGTGAATGAAAAAAAATCGGCGCGAACGTAAGAAAATTCGGTGCCGATCTGACCTATTTGTGTCAAAGTAAAATATTGCAAAGTAAAAATAATATTTAATAAACAATAAAGACAGTTAAATAAAATCTGTTCCGACATAAGAAAAATCGGCGGGAATGAAAAAAAATCGGCGCCGATTTAAGTAATACATTTTATGCTGAAGTAAAATATTACAAAGTAGAGAAAACTTTAATAATCAATTAAGACAGTTAAACAACCATTTTATTTAACGCAAACATGTCACCACCTAGACCAACAATTGCAAGCCAATCAGCTAATATATTGTGACACCTGTCAGAAATTAGCTCTGTTTATAATCTTCGAATAATAGGCGTGTTTGCATATGCTCAATCAATGCGAGAGGCGTGAAAAATATTATGAAAAGGTCCTATGAAATTGGAGGTTAATTGTTAGAAACTATCAATTGATCTTCACAAGTACAGATTGACAGATGCTTCTGTAACATGTTACTTCGCATAGAATAAATTTCTTATGATGAAACCATTTATTTCATAAAACTCGATTTTTTCCACACTAAGTAAATCAAAGAAATCACGCATTAATATACTGCCATTTTTCACACTGTCAGAGTCTATTGAACGAGATGACAACGGCATTTGTGATAGTTTTATAATGTACTTCCGCTTCCGGAATAAATTTGAACAACAAATGGCGGCCGATTTTCGGAGTTAGTTAAATTAAAAAATCGACGTCTTTTTTGTAAGATCTTTCCTCAACTTTAATAGTTTGTTTCTTTAAATAACTACAACAAGTTTTACTGTTACTCTATGTAGAATCGTCATATGTCGAATGCTCGTTTCGTACCCAAATTCAGACGTTCTTGCTGATCACTGTGCTTTGTTTTTCGGCGAAATTTAAGTGAAGAAAAAATACTGAAAAAAATTATCGGATGTATAACGCGCACCCACGATCCGTGCGCATTTCGGGAGGTAAAAATGTGCGCGGAATACACAACGGAATACGGTAAACACAGATCATGTGAATATTAAACATATACAGATGTTATCAAAGATCATGTGACTATTAGACATGTACAGATGTTAACACAGATCATGCGACTATTAGACATGAACAGATGTTATCACAGATCATGTGACTATTAGACATGTACAGATGTTATCACAGATCATGCGACTATTAGACATGTACAGATGTTATCAAAAATCATGTGACTATTAGACATGTACAGATGTTATCACAGATCATGCGACTATTAGACATGTACAGATGTTATCAAAAATCATGTGACTATTAGACATGTACAGATGTTATCACAGATCATGCGACTATTAGACATGTACAGATGTTATCACAGATCATGTGACTATTAGACAAGTACAGATGTAATCACAGATCATGCGACTATTAGACATATATAGATGTTATGACAGATCATGTGACTATAAGACATAATATACAGATGTTATCACAGATTGTGCGACTATTAGACATATACAGATGTTATCACAGATCGTGTGACTATTAGACATGTACAGATGTTATCACAGATCGTGTGACTATTAGACATGTACAGATGTTATCACAGATTGTGTGACTATTAGACATGTACAGATGTTATCACAGATCATGTGACTATTAGACATGTACAGATGTTATCACAGATCATGTGACTATTAGACATGTACAGATGTTATCACAGATCATGTGACTATTAGACATGTACAGATGTTATCACAGATCATGCGACTATTAGACATGTACAGATGTTATCACAGATCATGTGACTATTAGACATATACAGATGTTATCACAGATCATGTGAAGATTAGACATACACAGCTGATTTTTTTTATAGTTTTTTGATAGTTTTTATATCTTTTAATCAAAACTATTTTGAAAACAAAAGAACATCTATTAAAGAATTTACAATTCTGGGAACACGTAAAAACTGACCAGTTATTATAGATATTGAAATTGTCATTATGGTCAGTACACTTCTAGAACTTTATCCATTTAAATATGGGGTGGGGTCAAAGAAAAAGGTGTCTTTGGTGATAGTTTTTCACATTTTACATGTACAGTGAAACCTCCCTATTACGGACACCTATGGGACTGAGGGAAAGTGTCCATAATAGCGGGTTGCCCTAAATTGTGGGGTTGAATCAAGAAGAAAAGAGAATATCTGTTCTTAAAAAACTTGCCCGTAATACCGGGTCCGGGGTGCCCGTAATATTGAGTGTCCGTAATGAGGGGTTTTACTGTAGTTGTTTCTATATTGAGTTGTTTCTGTGTTGGAAAGAACTTACTGTTATCTATTAGTGTCCTATAAATAGCAGATTATTTTGTTACTTGTATTAAGTAAACATAAAATAAGCAGTGTCGTTTGCTCGACTTTATGTCCATTTAATTTTGACTTTCCTAAGACACCCCTTTTTCTGTTATGTGCCCCATAATTTATTATCACCAGGGTCAGATCCAGATTGTGTGCAGTCTGGTGAGTCTCACCCCCCACCCAGCAATATTTAATTTTCATGGGGATTTTGGGCAGAAATTTTTTTTATCATGTAACTACTCTGAGACTGCCCCAAAAGAAACCCCTTTCTGGAAATCTTTCATCTGACCCTGTGCCCAAGGTTATAAAACTGAGCATAGAAACCAGTCTCAAATCTCAAGCATCTGATTGGCTGAAATGGTGACCAGTTGCCATTTCAGCCAATCAGATGCTTGAGATTTGAGACTGGTTTCCAATCTCAGCTTTATAACCTTCAGCCCAGATCTCCAAAATTAAAATTACTCAACAAACTTGAAGTAAGTGATTTTATTAGTACTGTCTGCTACCACCAACTGCTGTGACTTCATGTTGAAACAGATGTTCACTATGTTGTTGCTAGATCTTAGTAGATCTCGAGTGTTTTCCCCATGTTTGTCCATCTGAATAATTTTTTTTCCTGTTGTAGCAATGAAAATATTTCCATCTGTGTCACATGTTATGCCAGATGGATAGTCCTGGTTAGCAATTGTGTATTCAAATATCACAGTGCCTTTCCTATCAAGAGCAAGAACTAATTTATTGTTTGTTGCGACAAACAGAACATCTTGCAAGCTGTTTGAAGCTAAACCTACGGGTCTGTTTGAAGTGAACAGTGACTTGCCATCTACACGGTAGTAAAATTCATTGATCAATGTTCCATCCAGTTGCACATGTTGTATCATCCACTGAATAGGGAGGTGAAATCCCATGTCGACATTCACTGCTAGCGCCAGGCCATCATTGAATCGAGTAAATGCATTACACACGTTTCCTGCGCATAGTTTGAATGCAAGATATACATCATTATGTTGACAGCAATATTTGATTACCATGTTTGTTTTGGGAATGGTGATGTATATCATATCTTTACAAGTGAAGCATGTCTCATCTTTTTCCAGCATTGAAATGTCTTTGATGTCACCACTTGTTCTAGTCTTGTACATGTATTGGGTTGTGTTACCAATCATTCCAATTTCATATACGCAGGTTTTAGTTACATTGTTTGTTTGGTATACGAAGTACACCATAATGTCACTGTTAGGAACATTTAGTATGTGACAAAGTTCACATTCTGTATAGTTTCTTCGATCATCCTTTGTTACAAGGGAAAGTTTGTTGCATAAGTCTGGGTACTGTACTTGAAATGTTGGCATTAACTTCTTATCAAACAATCCTTTCACTGCATGAATGTCTCCGAATTGTTCCTTCCCTAGAACCTTATGACATTTTGTCACAGGTATCTTCTTATGTTGTTCACTGCATGTCTGGCATATGTACATGTCACATGATGTGCAGAACCCGAAGGCTTCTTTCTCCCCTCCATCGGCACAGATCTGACATGTAGGGTCAGGTACCTCATTGGCACTTGCTTGCATTAACTCACTGCTTCCTTGACTCATTTCAAGAAACTGAAACTCAGACCACTCAATATTTATCCACTAAAATTCTGTCAGTATAATACTCAATGATAAGTCACTGAAGTTCTGTCCGGGAGACAGTGTAAATCCACTGAAGTTCTGTCTGTGACACTCAGTGTTAATCCACTGAAGTTCTGTCCATGACACTCAGTGTTAGTCCACTTTAGTTCTTTCCGTGAGACACTCAATGTTAATCCTCTGAAATTCCGTCTGTGACATTTAATGTTATTCGACGGAAGTTCTTTTCCATGAGACACTCACTGTTGATCCATTGAATTTCTTTGAGATCAATTGCTATTGGTTTGTTTGTTAAGTATTTTCTTTGGCAGCATTATGCTTTTGAAATTTCCATAAGCAGTTTTAAAGAATTATATATTATTCAGATGTTTGTATTGATTTTATCTATACTGTGTACTTTCTATAGAGATATTGATTGCAGATGAGAAGATTCTCAAGTATAAATCTAATATAGTACATGTATTTATAAACTTGATTTAACTTTATTTTAATTTATTCTAAAGGGTGATATAAATATTAACTTCATATTTGACACACATTTTTTTTCTGGCAAAATTGTACTACTTTTACTAAATTCTCCTGCATCAAAATGACCCCAAACTCAGAATTAGAGTCAAAAGGGTCAAAAGCATAAAAGTTTAATATAAAATTTGCTTGTATCAAAATGCAGAAATCTGCATAAATTAAAATCCCTGCTTCAGTTTGTTTTATCTTCTAAATATCTTACTTTGAAACTTCTAACCATTTCCAAACAGACGAGCATCATTTGGTTTTTGTTTAAAATTAACGCTGCCCATTCATAAAGAAATCTATTTATACTAAGTAGCTAACGGTGTAGACCCCTGACAAGACTCAGTAGATGTGAAGAATGACCAGATCTGGGCCCAAGATCATAAAACTGAATCTGGAGACCAGTCTCAAATAAAAAATATCTGATTGGCTGAAATGGTGACCAGTTGCTATTTCAGCCAATCAGATGCTAGTGATTTTAGACTGGTCTCCAATCTCAGTTTTATGATCTTGGGCCCTGGTTCTAAGGGTGACCTTAGGCAGGACTTGAATTTAAATATAACTCGTTACTGTATGGGATATGGCTGTTATCTATGTTATACAGTGTAGATCCAGACCAGCTGGCACATCCATGCCATATGATCAGGATCCTAACTCTTATACTTAAATTGATAAAGGGCCATTACTCAGGAAAAAATGATTGCAGGGCAAATCTTTTTTTTTTACAAACATCTACACATCCTGCAAAATCATCAGGGATATTTTTGACAAAGAAGCAAACAGTTTAGATCCTGACCAGATGGCACAGATGTGCCAGCTGATCTGGATCTATACTGGTCACATATGTGACAAAACCCAGATTTACTTACCTTTATAAATTGGAGCATTTGATTTCAAATAATAAATGGATTTCTGATATTTATTGCAGTATGTTGGAGTCCTAAAGGTAAACAGCTAGTGGTGGGAAAGGAAGATGGATCTCTGATGCAATATGATCCTGATCTTAATGAGAAAAGGCACTGGGAAAGTCCAAATGTTCTTGTTTCATCCAGTGAAGGTAGGTACCATATACTTAATTGGAAAATAGCATGATTTTGCATATAAAAGGGAACAAAAAAACCTGATGTAAATTTATGTTTTGGGAAAAAGCAATGCAAATAAGTTTTAAGAGTGGAAGATGCCTGTTAAAGCCCCCTAATAAAGAAGGAAAAAAAGCCCTGTCAATAAAAACCTTTTTTTAGCATATGAATGCAATGCTACATTCTTAAATGAGTAAGTAATAAAAATCCCTTTCCAAGTTTCATTGATTTAGACTGTAAAATAGATTTTTGAGATTGATAGTATTTTTTTCCACGTTTTATTTTTTGAGATTTTCTATGCAGATACATGACCATAAACATATTGCATTACTTAAGCAATAGGCATTCAAAATTTTTCATAAACAGATCTTGTTTTCAGAAATTCCTCTATATCTATGCATTTTTATGGATGTGTGACTAGTGTAGATCCAGGTCCAGATAAAAAAGCAAACATTGAAGATTCTGATCAGATGGCACAGATGTGCTGGCTGATCTGGATCTACACTTGTCACACATGCAATAAAGGTGTAATTATGGAGGAAAGGGTTAATGGCTCTTTAACAGTTTAACGTTGTTTGAGTAAATCAGGTTGCAGCTCGGACTAAAAACTTAAGTTCCTACATATTTTTTATAAAACTATTCATCCCAGCCTTTTATAGGATCTACTGTTTTTATATTCATTAGGTTATTCCTGACCAAAAAAGTGACCAACATAGATCAAGATCAGACAACACAACTGTGCCCACTGATCTCCATCTATACTGGTCCCACACATGATAAACCATGTATACATTATATATGGAGTTAGGTGTTAACAAGAATGTAAGAAAAGGTCTTGTTTCATGAGATTGCAATTTATTTCAGCTATTGATCTGGTCTGGTTGTCAACATACTCCTTCCTGGTTGCGTATGTGACCCACGGAGCCGACTGCAGTGAGCAGCCTTGTGTTGTGCTCATCAATGGATCGGTATGTTTCTGAAAATCAGATATTGTGAGATTTTACTTTAAGAGAATTTGTGATTTGATTGGAACTAATTTTCACTAATTTCTTAGGCAGATCGATTAAAAATGTTCACAAAACATAGAATTTTTCAAATAATTGAAAACAATTTATAGCCAAAATATCCTTAATTTAACCCTTTACTCCAGTGCCCAAGGTTATAAAACTGAGCATGGAAACCAGTCTCAAATCTCAAGCATCTGATTGGCTGAAATGGCGACTGGTCGCCATTTCAGCCAATGAGATGCTTGAGATTTGAGACTGGTTTCCAATCTCATTTTTTTAACCTTCAGCCCTGATATAGGCAATGTAATAATTGTGCAACCAGTGTAGATCCAGATCAGCCAATACATCCATGTCATCTGATCTGGATCTGCACTAGTCGCATATTTATCAGAAATAATCTAATGAATCTAAAAGCTTTTAGTGTAGATTCTAATTACTCAGCACAGATGTGCCAGCAGACCTGGATCTACACTGTTTACACATTCAATAAAGGTGTATCTATGGCATAAAGGATTAAGGAAAAAATTACCCTTTAACTTAAATTAAATACAGGTCAAAATGAGGCTTTTTTGCAAATTTCAAGAGTCAATGGGTAGTTTGCCAAGTCAAATGGAACCCTTGATTCTTTGTGTACTTCTTCGTATCATATGGTGTGTGTTTTGCTTGTGTTACAGAAGGATGGGCCAGCCAGTTACACTGTGTTTGAAGATATCTGTTACGGTACAGGCGAAGATAGGGAGAGAAAGTACCACTTTAACTATGTGCAGAAATGGTAGGTGAAGTTCAGCTAAGGAAATATTGCAGAAATACTGAAACGATTTAAAAACTTTGCATAATATGCATATGCATTATTTTATACTTGTGTGATCAAGCAGGATGTAGATGGGTTTTTTCCTGCAACCATTTTATGGCTGTTTGTTTATTTCAGTAATAAAGTTTTGTGGCATTCATTTATCCTGTAATGTCTGGAAGATTTCTTTTAAACTTCCGCATATGATTTTGCAGAATGTGTAGATGGTGGTTAAAAAAAAAGATTTGCCCTGCAATTATTTTTCCAGAGTTATGGCCCTTTATTTATTTAAGCATAATAATTGTGTTATTTTCAATCTCATCTTAGATGATCAGACTGGACGTGTCAATGTCAAAAAGAAAATATAAAAAAAATTAATTGCAAAATAAGTGCAATTTGAATTTTTCATAATTCACGTATATTTACACTAGTGGTTTTAATCAGCTTCACAAAGAATCATAAGGTCTTGTTCATTAACAGAAAAGCCTTTAGTGACGTTAATGTCAGAATTAAGTTACTGACAATCCAATGACTGCCTTTCTATGGAAAAAAAAATTCCATTGGCAGTAAAAGTTTCATTGCGTTTGGAATTAATATGAAATGAATTTGCATTTGAAATTACAATGTATAACCTGGGAGGGTGACGGGGGGAACATTTGTACAGTACGTTTGTGTACGCTGTGTGACATTTCTTGAGAAAAACTGTATTGAGCAACCAGTGTAGATCAAGAGCAGCTGGCACATCTTTGTATATTCTATATTTCAGGGAAATGATTCTGGCAGCGTCTAGCAATGCCTCGGAGATTGGCATTATGGGTAAACATCTTGACAACAAGGTGAGTGGTTACATCACTGATATATTTCTGTTGACATTTAAACCTTTATAGTGCTCAGCACAGATTTTGTCACATTTACGACCAGTCTAGAGCCAGAGTTCAGGGCTGAAGGTTATAAAACTGAGCATGGAAACCTGTCTCAAATCTCAAGCATCTGATTGGCTGAAATGGCGACTGGTCGAGATTTGCTTGAGATTTGAGACTGGTTTCCATGCTCAGTTTTATAACCTTGGGCACAGATGCGCTAGGATATATAACAAAGAGAACATGGATAATTATACTCCTGCGGCTATTTATTATTTAAATTCTAACACAATATTGTTTACAGAGCTTTGAAAATAATGGCAATTCATTGTTTGTGGTATATCAAATAGTATATCACGTAAAAAGTTAAAAGTGACGTCAGAAAAAGGAATAATGGCACACAGCAGTGATATGAATTTAATTTATGCATGCCTATGGAGAATGCTGTGGTCATGTTAGAGTTGTGGCTATGCCTCTTGAATTCCGAAGCTCACTCATGAAATATCTTACTTTGGTAAAAACAAAATAACTTAAATACTAATCCATATGGTTGAATCGTCATGCAGTGTAACAGCTGAATATGTGCCATTTTCTAGTGTTAGAATTTCTGATTTGTTTTATTTCTTGTTTTATGTCTGGTAACATTGGAGGATGATTTGTAATCATTTTTTCTTGTGTTTTGCAGCAAGTTTTGGAGCGCTGGAACCTAGATGATGCAGCCAGAGCTGAGTGCCCTCTCACTGAAGACTATGCTGACACCTACCCCATGGGGTTTACTGTGGACTACTCAAGTCAGACCCCCATTCCACTAGGTGAGTACTGGGCTGTTAATAGATAACAGTAATACTTTATCCAGCAGGTAAGCTTTAATTTGTGATGATGAAAATGATGATGATGGTGATGGTGGTCGTGATGATGAGATTTAAAATGAAGATGATTATAGATTTATATTTAATTTATAAGGTGATTGCAAATTTCTGGTGCTGCTTCTGGTGATGATTGTCATGACAAAGATGATGATGATGACAACGATCGTTATGGTAGTAATAATAATGGGGACCACTGTGGTGATGGTGGTAGTGATGATGAGAATGAGATATTGATGATGATAATGATGATGATGTTGATGACCACTGTGTTAGTGATGATGATGAATAGATATTGATGATTATGGTGATGATAGTTGTAATAATGATGACCACTATGGTAATGATGATGATGATGAGATAATGATGATGCTGATGATGATAATAGATCATGTTTTAGTGCTAAAACAGCTATCTACGGACTATACATGTAATAAATTTGAGCAGTTTTCTAGTAGTAATGATGCCGATAATCTTCAAATCTAGTTTCTAATACATTTCTTACCATAATTCAGGTGATGAGAAGACACACCCAGCCTCACCTATCATACTGATACTGTCTACGGAGGGTCTGATCATTCCCTACCACATGGTGTACATGCACAGGGAAGCCACGCCCATCACCGCTCCACCTCAGGTGCTGAATACAGCGGGATTGCGGACAGGGGCTGGTAGGTTTATAACTATTCAGATGAAATCAGGACCCAATATCACAAAACTAAGATTGAAGACCAGTCTCAAATCTCAGTCTCAAGCATCTGATAAGCTGAAATGGCCACCAGTTGCCATTTCAGCCAATCAGATGCTTGAGATTTGAGACTGGTCTCCAGATTCAGTTTTATAATTTTGGGCACAGGAATTCTAAAATATATATTTAAAATGCTTATTTTTGGTGTACACAATTTCGTGGCTGTCAGTAAAAAGCAATTTTTATGGGTTCATAATTGGTGTAAATCCGTTTTTGGAAACCAATATTTACTTACAATAAAATATTCATATTAATTTCGTAAACATTTTCATAAAAGCTTTAAAATGATGGATAAAATAAATAAGTATGGTAACTTTTGTCTTTCTTTATTATAAAAATATTAATTATTCCTTACAAAAATACTTTGTGTTGTTAAGATTTCTTGAATTTGTTTCAGCAGCGCCACATGCCATCCCAGCAGCTCATGCTATAAAGAACCTCTTAGGAACAGGAAGTGCTTCTCAGACTGGTTCCAAACCACTCTCAACTGGTTTTGGTGCTGCAGCTGGTTCCACCGCTAAATCAGGTTTCTCTTTTACTCCAAGCCAGGTTCCAGCCCCAACAGAACAGTCAGGAGCCATCCCAAAATTTGGTGCTGGATTTAACTTTGCTGGTTCCTCTACTCCACAATTGGGAGCAGCAGCTGGCTTTTCATTTACTCCAAGCTCAGGGGCACCAGCCACAACAACAAAATCTGACCAATCAGAAAACAAATCATTATTCAGTGCAGGATTTGGGACTGGTACCCTGCCTGGTTCTACCAATAAATCAGGAAGCAGTGCTGGTTTCTCATTTACTCCAAGCTTTGCAGCGACAACAACTGCAGCTACAGCTGGTACCTCTATTTTTGGTGGCAAAACAGCAAGTACAGGTAATAATCTGTTAAATACTTTATTACACAAATATTGTTCTAGTCCTTGTACGTCATTTATATAACCTTAATTGGTAATTAGTAAGCTCAGTTTCTGGTTATAGAAGACAAAAAAAAAATTGGTTGTTTTTAGCTCACCTGAGCACTTGTGCTCATGGTGAGCTTTTAGGATCGCCCTGTGTCCGTCGGGCGTCGTGCGTTGTCAATTTTTGATTTAAACAACATCTCCTCTTAAACCCCTGGGCCAAAGTTGATGAAACTTGCCACGGATGTTTCTTGTATGAAGCTCTTCCAAAGTTGTTCAAAGAAATCAATTCCATGCAGAACTCTGGTTGCCATGGCAACCAAAAGGAAAAACTTTTAAAATCTTCTTGTCTGAAACCACAAAGCCTAGAGCTTAGATATTTGGCATTTAGCACCCTCTAGTTGAACTCTACAAATATTGTTCAAATTATTTCCCTGGGGTCAAAATTGGCCCCGCCCCAGGGGTCACTTCATTTTATATTGACTTATATAGGAAAAACTTTTAAAATCTTCTTGTCTGAAACCACAAGGCCTAGAGCTTAGATATTTGGCATTTAGCATCCTCTAGTGGAACTCTACAAATATTGTTCATATTATTTCCCTGGGGTCAAAATTGGCCCTGTCCCAGGGGTCACTTCATTTTACATAGACTTATATAGGAAAAACTTTAAAAATCTTCTTGTCTGAAACCACAAGGCCTAGAGTTTAGATATTTGGCATTTAGCACCCTCTAGTGGAACTCTACAAATATTGTTCAAATTATTTCCCTGGGGTCAAAATTGGCCCCGCCCCAGGGGTCACTTCATTTTATATAGACTTCTATAGGAAAAGCTTAAAAAATCTTCTTGTCTGAAACCACAAGGCCTAGAGCTTAGATATTTGGCATTTAGCATCCTCTAGTGGAACTCTACAAAGATTGTTCAAATTATTTCCTTGGGGTCAAAATTGGCCCCGCCCTAGGGGTCACTTCATTTTACATAGACTTATATAGGAAAAACTTTAAAAATCTTCTTGTCTGAAACCACAAGGCCTAGAGCTTAGATATTTGGCATTCAGCACCGTCTAGTGAAACTCTACAAAGATTGTTCAAATTATGTCCCCTGGGTCAAAATTGGCCCCGCCCAAGGGGTCACTTCATTTTACATAGACTTATATAGGAAATCTTTAAAAAGCTTCTTCTCACAAACCACAATGCGTACAGCTTAGATATTTTGTATGTAGCATTGTCTAATGGATGTCTACTAAATTTGTTCAAATTATGTCCCCTGGGCCAAAATCTGCCACGCCCTCGGGTTCTCTTGGTTTACATATAGTTATATAGGAAAAACATGAAAAATCATTTTTCTCCAAAACTAATAGGACTAGATCTTAGATATTTGGTGCTGAGTATTGTGTAGAGACCCTTTATCAACTTTGTTTAAAAGTTGGCCCTGGGGTCAAAATTGTCCCCGCCCCGGGGGCCCTTAATATGTGAAAAAGGCAAACTTTGAAAATCTTTCTACTTGAAATCTCAATGCCTAAAGCTTAGATATTTGGTATGTAGCATTGTCTAGTGGATGTCTACCAAATTTGTTCAAATTATGTCCCCTGGGCCAAAATTGGCCACACCCCAGGGTTCTCTTAGTTTACATTGATTTATATAGGAAAACATGAAAAATCATTTTTCTCCGAAACTAATAGGACTAGACCTTAGATATTTGATGTTGAGTATTGTGAAGAGACCCTTTACCAACATTGTTTAAATGTTAACCCTGGGGTCAATATTGGCCCCACCCCGGGGGCCCATAATATGTAAAAAAGGCAATTTTTAAAAATCTTCTTACTGGAAACCTCAATGCCTTAAGCTTAGATATTTGGTATGTAGCATTGTCTAGTGGATATCTACCAAGTTTGTTCAAATTATGTCCCCTGGGCCAAGATTGGCCACGCCCCAGGGTTCTCTTAGTTTGCATTGATTTATATAGGAAAACATAAATAATCATTTTTCTCTGAAACTAATGCGACTAGACCTTAGATATTTCGTGTTGAGTATTGTAAAGAGAGTATTGTGAAGAGACCCTTTACCAGCATTATTTAAATGTAGGCCCTGTGGTAAAGCTGAAAGTACTTTTGTACTCAGGTGAGCAATACAGGGCCATGATGGCCCTCTTGTTTTTACAATTTACACTGCAAAAGCTCAAACTGAACTCTTTGTGGCAAAAAGTATTAAAAATGTTTAATTGTTGAAAGAGTTAACTTGACAGTTTAATATATTACTGTTAAATTGAATAATTTGTGTAAAAATGTTTATCATTGCATATTACTTAGAAAGTCCTTTTCTCTTTTTTTGTCCAGATTTACAATGTGTTGTCTCACTTACTAAACCTGTGGTATATGGCCACTATGTATCTTTCTCCTCTACATCCTCTAAAATGAGTGTCATGCAGTTTTCCTCACCCAGTCCTGTAACAAACTACATGTTTTTTCAAACTGTTTCCTAAAGTCATGCCAGATATTTGTAATAATAAAGTTATTGTGCTACTATGATGACTTCAAGTGAAAAAAACTATTGAGTATTGTTATTTTCTTTCAGATGCAGCAGGAACTAAATCTTCCACAGCAGCGCCATCTAGTGGTTTTGCCTCCACAGTGCCCTCTGGTGGTTTTGCTTCAGCAACGCCCTCTAGTGGTTTCTCAGCACTCAGTCTGCCTGCAAAGCCAGCAGATCCAGCTTCACAGACAAATTCTTCCAGTTTTGCATTTAAACCTGCAGGAACATCAGCCCAAGCTTCTACTTCCATATTTGGACAAAGTGGGCAGGGCCAAACAGCTATGCCCATATTTGGTCAAGGTGGGCAGGGCCAGTCTTCTACACCCTTATTTGGTCAACCAGCTCAGATGACAACGGCATCAGCTACAGCAGCAACAACAGCAACTCCAACTTCTGCTTTTCCAGGCTTTGGGAAGACACCATCTTCTAGCTCATTTGGAGGTGAGAGTAACCACATTTGAATTATTTTGGGACCGACCCCTGCCAGCATCAATAAAAGGAATATTGAATATGTTTTTAAGCTCAATTAATTGCCTGAAATTTTATTTTGTTCATCTTTACTCAATAGGATATGGCTGTTATTTCATGGGCAAACAGTGTAATCCAGATCAACTGGCACATCTGTGTGCATCTTTGCCGGTGTTTGATCAGTTTGGTTATTTCTGACCAATACATGAACTCTGTAGATCTTGATCAGACTGCACTTGTCTTTATAAAAGGTTATAATGCAAATGTTGAGAAATATTTAGTGCTAGCAGTCAATTTCTGTTTGTTTTCGAAATGTTTCAAGGCAGTTTGTTTAGACAATTCAATGTTTTGTTATATGTATGCAGCTAGTTCCAGCATGCCACCACCAGCAAGTAGTAAGCCGGTTCCCAGCTTCACAGGTCAAAGTTCAGCTTTCACTGGAATGCCGTCTGCATCAGGTGGGCAAGCCAGATCTGAAGGTCTCGCTGTAGATACAAAGTCAGCAGGTAAGGATTATTACAGTTTTAACTCTTTTAGTCCATGGATATTGCTTTGATCCTGTGTGCAGCAAGTCTAGTGCCCAAAGATCATAAAACTAAATCTGGAGATCAGTCTCAAATCTCAAGCATCTGATTGGCTGAAATGGTGACCAGTCGCCATTTCAGCCAATCAGATCCTTGAGATTTGAGACTGATCTCAAACTTAGTTTTATGATCTTGGGCACAGATCAAGATCTACCTGCAGGTCATCACAGTATGAACAAGATCTACACTGTTTGCTTTCAGATTTCTTAGATTATATCTTACCAAGAAGGGACAGTGTAGATCATGCTCAGATTGCAGGGATATGCAGGCTTCTTAATCTACACTGTTGCCATATCCTTGTTGTAAAAAGTTAGGTATTGAACTTAAGTACTTGCCAATTTGTCAATTTATGTAATTCCTTTTGTTGTATTTAGGGATGTTTTACAGATATTTATTGACTGAATTTAGTAGACAATGTATAACCTGATCAGATGGTACACCCAATATTCTCCTAGATCACTGAGTTGTTTCTTTGCCTGTAATACTACATTTCAAAATAATGCAAAGGAATTTTTAACATTGATTCTATCTGTTATTGCAACCAGTTATTATTCTCTACACATTTTACTTTCAGGTGCAGGAACATTTGCCCCAAGATCGCCCACTGAGGCACCTCCTCCTCCTTCCTACCCAGGAGTCACGACCCGTCCACAGTCCCCGAAGTATGCCCCGCCTCCTCAGTATGCCGGTGAGGCCCAGGATGGGGGCAGCGACTTGCCAGCAAGGGAGGGAACTGATGCTGTAGATCAACAATTCTCCAAGAGTATTTTAGATGAGGTTCGTTTTGACTTATCTCTTTTATTATATGAGGCATGTCTTAGGAAAAGCTCTCTCGATGTTATTTTGCGGCATTGACCAGTTTCCGATCTTGAGAATTTGATTGGTTAGAATATAGACTAAACTTAAAAGGGACCAATCAGAAACTTGACTTTGAGACTGGTCTCCAATCTCAAGCGTCTGATTGGTTTCCTGATGAACCAGTCTTTATAAATGGACCAGTCAGAAGTTAGTGTTACAGACTGGCCTCTGTTCTCAATTTATGATCTTGGGCACAAGTCTTTGGATCAAACTGCAGTCAGATTGAGAATTTTCAAGTGTAAGTTTGGTCATCACATATGTATTGGCATTTTTCTTTTATCATTCAGAAGTTGGAGATAGTGGAAATACATCATTATACAAGTAATAATAAAATTTGAACCTGGCTTTTATACTGAATTTGGGCTCATTTCGAAAATGCGGGCTATAACCATGTGCTGCTAATACATAAGTGAATAAAGTAGTGATAATGTGGTACCTTTTAAATTTTTAATTTGCAATTTACTGTTGAGTGCTAATGTTACTGTAGGATCATATTATTTCGTGGGTATGGAATTTTCATGCAAAATCCACTTACAACAAATTAGTGGGGACATGGAATTGTATTATTATATTAAGGCACACTGTTAACATGATTTATTTTGCTGGAGTGGAATTTTATGCAATTGTCCTAGCATGAAATATGGGAAATAAATTGATTAAATGAAAAGGTACATGTTATTTGCATAATTTCTATTCCTAAATTAAAAACCATCCCAACTATTACTTTATTTCAGATCCAACACTTTGAGAGAGAACTGGCAGAACTGAGGCAGAGTGCTGCACGCACAGATTGCACAGTGGGTACTAAAGACGACATGAAGAAATTACGTCAGCAGACGCAAGAGATGGAGAGTTTCTGTACCGAGATAAAGGCAACTGTCAAGGTCAACTTGTTTTTTCTATTTCCATGCTAGTTTTACAGGGTTTTTAGTTACACAGTGAAACTGTGCTTTTATTTTCTTGTACTTTGCTTTTATTTTCTTGTACGTTCTCAAAATAAATTATCCGAGTGGCATTAAATATATAAAGAACAACTGTTTATCTGATTGTTATTGAAGTTGCAGTTATAATGGTTATTTCTCTAACATTTTGACACAATGATAAAGTTTGACAATATCTGCATGTTAACAAGTCAGTGTTTTTTTTAATGATTTAGACAGAAATTAATTAATAAACCAGGTGGTAATATTTTAGGATAAGTTTTCTGCTTTTAACACATTGATTTTTGAATTTAACATAAGAATTTCAACCAAAATTTACCTTTAAATTTTTTGTTATTTTCTGGTACAGGAACAAAATACAGATGTGCAAGATCAGAGAGCATTGTGTTTGGACATGTTCTCCATGGTAGAAGAGTGTCGTATGAGGCTGCAGATGAACACTGACCCCAAATACATCCACCTGCTTAAGTCAAGAGCACTGGATCCCGGGAGTGCAGAAAAGCTAAAACAATTACAGCTGCAGTATCAGGTGAGGCATGGAACCAGCAGTAGATAAAGAGAATCTATCATTGGTATTCGGCGAAGATCAAGGTATCTCAACCCGAGGGTAATGCTTTCGAGACGGGAACAAGGCTGTGCCGAGTTTCCATCTGGAAAGCA
>JAZAYU010000365.1:159653-403325 GCA_038501625.1 Corbicula japonica | reverse complement strand
GACACTTTGGATTGAAAGTGGGGCACATTATGCCATTAATTCGAAGCATTCCCAGTTCAATTATCAAGCATACATGTGGGGGTATTTAATATTCACTTTCAGTGATAATTCTAGTTTATATGGATTTTCTTGTTTGTTTCTATTTTATAGGCAAAAAAGTATATTCTGTTGAAATGGGAATTTTTTTCTTTAAATTGGGAAAAATGGCCCCTATTTGGCATTGGGAATGGGGCCCATTATCGGCCCCGTGAGACTACCTGAAAAAGCTCTGAATTATCTGTCCAGACAGTCCCCTTTTCCTCTATAGACAAACCTTTATTGCATAAGCGAACAGTGTAGATCCAGATCAGGATCTGCACTGTTCACTATTTGATTTATTAGGTCATTTCTGACCAAAATGCGACCAGTGCAGATCCTGATCAGAAGGCACAGATGGGCCGGCTGATTTGGATCGACACTGGTCGCACATGGGTTAAAATGCATATATATGGAGAAAAGGGTTAAGAAATATGTTTTTCCCGAATATGTTTGACAACCCCAGCCTTTCTTAAGTAAGATTTGTTACAAAAATCACATAGATAATCCTTCTTATTCAAATGTGACAAACGATGATTAATAAAATGGTACTCTGAACCAAACTTGTCACCACACAGTCCACATGTATAAGAACGTATTTTCAAATGCACAACTTGCACATGTCTAAACAAGTTACTCTTTCCTGTATACATCCTTTTGCAATGTGGACATTCCAAAGGTTCAGCGCATTTAACATGTGATTTCAGATGTGCATGAAGACTTCTTTTGCCAGCATAACCTTTCCTACATATATCACATTTAAATGGCAGTTTGTTTTGATGCAAATTGTAGTGATTTTCTAAACTAGTTTTGCACAAAAACTGCTCGTTACACTCTTTGCATTCAAATACAGCACGATTTTGGGAGTGCTGCTCTTTAATATGTCTTGCAAGGGACTCCTTCCACATCAACTTCTTGTCACAATGTGGACAAACATAGCTCTTCCTCGGTTCATGTTCCATTTGTCTGTGTTTATTTAATGCTCCTTTTGCGGTGTAACGTTTCCCACATATAGAACACTTGTATTTTTTTTCACCAGTGTGAACCATCAAATGCTTGTCCCGTTTACCTACACAGCAGAATTTACGGCCACATATGTGACAAGAATGCAGTTTTTCACCACTTTGAATGAGCATGTGATTGTTTATTTCATGTGACCGTGAACAGGCTTTATAACATAAAGAAGAATGTGGTCTCTTGTGGTACCTTATGTGATCCCTCATTTTTTTCTTTGTTTCGAATGTTTTATGGCAAGTGTCACACGGCCACATCGTGCTGGCCAATACTTTCCTTTGCTGTCTCTACACTAGTTTTCTTTGGAGTAAGCACTCTGAAAAGAGGCAAGTACATGTAGATGTAGACTCATAATACAAGTTATTTTAAGTGCACAGAAATCACATTAACCCTTTCCTCCACATATACCCATGTGCCACCATTGTAGATCCAGATCAGATGAAATGTGCCATCTGATCTGGATCTGCACTAGTCACATTTTTGTCAGAAATAACCTTACAAATCAAAAGGCAAACAGTTTAGATCCTGATCAGATGGCACAGATCAAAACTGTTCGCACATGCAATAAAGGTGTATCTATGGAGGAAAGGATTTAACAACGAAACAGTAACTGAGTAAGTGTAACATGTAACATTGAGAAAATTCCCCGCCCCCCCCCCCCCCCTGGGACGTTTAATAGGAATTTTACGGTAATTGGTCTTCAGTAATACTTTGTTAACTGGAACTTTAAATCATCTATCTATCAAAAAAGTTCGATGTTAGTACATTTGTGCAGCATGCCAAAATTAGTTAAAATCAATTTTCACAACTTTTTGTGTCGCCTGCGATAGCAGGTAGACACATAGGGATGCTATTGTCCGGTGGCGGCGGCGTCTTTGTCATCGTCATCATCGGTGCCGTCGTCCAGTAGTCCCCCAACTTTAACCTGAAACTTGATGTTGCCTATAGCTTTGAAAGTACTTGACCTATTCACTTCATACTTGGAATATATCATCAGCACGAACAATGCCATCTGTGATGACAAGAATGATAACTCGAGTTTCAATATTTTTTTAGTTATGCCCCTTTCAAATGCAACTTTAACCTGAAACTTAATGTTGCTAATAACTTTGAAAGTACTTGACCTTTTCACTTCATACTTGGAATATATCATCAGCATGAACAATGCCATCTGTGATGACAAGAATGATAACTCCAGTTTCAATATTTTATGAGTTATGCCCATTTCAAATTCAACTTTAACCTGAAACTTAATGTTGACTATAACTTTGAAAGTACTTCACCTATTAACTTCATACTTGGAATATATCATCAGCATGAACAATGCCATCTGTGATGACAAGAATGATAACTCCAGTTTCAATATTTTTTAGTTATGCCCCTTTCAAATGGAACTTTAACCTGAAACTTAATGATGCCTATTACTTTGAAAGTACTTGTCCTATTCACTTCATACTTGGAATATATCATCAGCATGAACAATGCCATCTGTGACGACAAGAATGATAACTTCATTTACAAATTTTTTTTAGTTATGCCCCTTTCAAATGCAACTTTAACATGAAACTTAATGTTGCCTATAACTTTGAAAGTACTTGTCCTATTCACTTCATACTTAGAATATATCATCAGCACGAACAATGCCATCTGTGATGACAAGAATGATAACTTTAGTTTCAATATTTTTTTAGTTATGCCCCTTTCAAATGCAACTTTAACCTGAAACTTAATGTTGCCTATAACTTTGAAAGTACTTGTCCTATTCACTTAATACTTGGAATATATTATCAGCATGAACAATGCCATCTGTGACGACAAGAATGATAACTCCAGTTTCAATATTTTATGAGTTATGTCCCTTTCAAATGCAACTTTAACATGAAACTTAGTGTTGCCTGTAAAATGGAAAGTACTTGTTCAATTAATTCACTTAATACTTTGAATAACTCATCTGCATTTACAAACCAATTTTTGGAGATGATAACTCGGGTTTCACCATTATTTTACTTATTCCCCTTTTAAATGCAATTTAGATGACACATGTGTTATGTGGTGTAGTTGAAATCAACTTAAATAAAATATTTTTATTATATACAGAGACCTATATATAATATAGGTCTTTGTTATATATGATTATACAGACTACATAGGCCCACATTTCAACTTTTTCTATGCAGGCGACACATGTGTTCCGCGGAACACAACATTCTAGTTATATTTAAAAATAATAAAATATCTTGCATGTTCAGTGAGTAAGATCAGGCATACACTTAATAACTATTAAAAACATGTTTAATCATGGATCATAATAAAGACAATTAATCAGTTTAGGCATTCAAATTCAACCAGTTCCCAAATATCTTCATAAATTTGATATAAAAACCGAAAATTGGTCAAGAAATCATTGTGTGTTATAGCAACAGATCTAAATAAAGCAATCCTGCAAGAACACCATGGTTCCTTAACAAATTTTCTATTTATAACTCAAATGTGCCGAGCCCCTTTCAGCTCTGACGTCACTTATCTCTAGCAGAGTGATTAAGAGGTTCAAAAGGTTAACCTCAGACAAACATTTACTGAATATACTGTGTTTCTATACAAAACAATGGCAAACTGCTCTTTCTTATTGGAAAAAAAATAACTGAAGATGATATTTTTGGAGCAAAATTTCAATTTGAAATAATTGAAGATCATTATCACGCCCGGTAAACATTCGCTCCACAACCAAAAAGAGAACATAACAAAATGAGCGAAAGCCACTTCCGGGATTGAGCGAACGCGCAGATTTGTTGACAAAAAGTGAGTATGACCAACATTTTTTTCTCTTTATAAGACAGAAAGACGAACTTTTTCAAAAATCGGGGAATGTAGTGCCGTGTAAGGATGATGAAGCTTCACGAAAAACACGGTTTCATATTTAAAACATGTAAACTGCTCCGGCTAGAACTTTTTTCCCAGCCAACAATGATGCATGTTTCTTTACAAACTTGTCATTTCGACTTAATTTTGTTCTTTGATTGCTTTTAGAAATTATTTCTATGTTATGTGTGAATCGAATACATGTCGCTAGTGACTGCTGTGCAGATTTTAAATGGAGTAACGTATCTTTAAATGATAAATGCTCATTTTTCAAGAGGTGTAGGAGCGAAAGAGCAAGTTGTGGAGCGAAATCATAGGAGGCAGAGCGAAAACATAATTTCAAACTGTAATTTCATAGTTTAAACTTGTTTTTAACTCATACATTGAGTGTTTCGTGTTCAGCGCAATATACAAGTTTACGTTTGGGATTGATAAAAAAGAATAGTTTATGTATGTTTAATATATATGTGTACATAATTTTTACTCAACATGGGGCTAGGCGTAGTGGGCAGTAATATGCATTCCCACTTCTGTCCATAAATAGGCTTACTTTTAACCGAGTATGCACACCCTGGCTAACCTGGTACGCTTCGCGAACGGCACTACGCCGCGATCACGGCATATGCAACGCCTTTAACCGGCATAACCGGTGTCAATGTAGGAGATTTTGTGGGGTAATGTTGGAAAATCGCCGAGTTTTTGGTTAGATATTTAAATAATGCTCAAACTAATAGGCCTATACGGCTGTCAGATCATGGCTATTTATGATTCTAGTATTCTCTGTGTCCAGAATACAGTAGTTTGCTCAATCATTCGTGAAAATGGACCTCTCTGTGCTGCAAAAGTTGTAAATTTCCTGTTCAAACGTATTTTTTCTTGATCTAAACTGAAGTCTTGTGAAGAATTATGACTGCATAAATTATTTTTGGACTGGAGGACACTGCAGAGTTAAATTTGAGTGTGTTTTATCTATATTTTACCTGCTTCTTGCAAATAATGAGAGGCCACGCAACGTGCACCGGCACTTGATTTTTGCTACGCTGCGTATCACGGCATTTTATGCGATGCTGGTATTAAAATATGCTTTAGTTGTCGAAATATTGAAGTGTTTCTTCACATCTAATATAGTTGTAGATTGTTGTGTTGGTGTACATTACAAAACATTGTTTGACATACTTAAAAATTCCTCCATCAACAAGCAGGAGCGGATCCGGAGGGTATTTTTCGGGTTGCTCACACCTTCTTTTGGCGCATCAATATTTAGATTTCATGGTAATTATGGCTAGAAAGTTGGAATTATCACACAATTACCTTAAGACTGACCCAAACGAACTTCTTTTGTGGAAATCTTTGATCCAGCCCTGAACAAAGCTATCAGTCTGAGAGTATTTAACTCACTTGACCTTTGGCCTGTGGTTAAAAATGAAATAATGTAAATAATGATGTAACCACTTTACATCAAATATGTATACCAAGTGTCATCACTGTATCTTGTTCCTTTTACTTTATGTGTTATTGAAATATTAAGTTTTCTCTATTTTAATAACAAACACCTACCGTAGACCATTGGTGAAAATAAAAGGCCGTGCATAATTTTCGTATTGCCATTTAAATGAATGATCTTGACTACTTCTGAAGTAATAAAAGTATTTTTTTCTTATTTATGTGTACCTGGCCTTAGACCTTTGGTGAAAAATGATCCTGCATAGCATGCACTTGGTACACAGATTAAAGTGATTACAACATAATGTACAACATTTCATTTTTTTTCACCACATGTCAAAGATCAAGTCAATTACTTGCAATAAACATAATTAGCACAGTCACATTACGAAAAAATACGTCAAACCTAAGCATATCCAAAATTGGACAAAATCGGACCACGGATACTCCCTTAATTAGTATTTTAAAAATAACACAAGTTGAACGCAAAAATATAACATAAATCAATTTCTTTTTGTAAAACGCATTCTTTTCAGTACGATCTTTAAAAATCTAGTCTTTCATCCGACTTCTATAAATTATTTTTGTCAATAAACATTAAGTTTGTTAAACATTAATATATTACATTTTACATGTAATAGACAAAGTTTGAAACAATGCTAAATGTTGTTTTGCCCCGCTCACACCCTACTGCTTCTTAACAAGGGGTAGACTTTTATATTCAATTTAACTTTTATTGAAACAATCAACGTCAGATAAATCTATGTTTCACAAATTATTGATTGGGGTTTTCATCGGTTACGGACTCGGGGTATTGCGTGAAATACTCTGCTAGCTTTGTTCATGGTCGCATCAAAGATTTCCACAAAAGAAGTTCGTTTGGGTCAGTCACAGGGCAGTTATGTTATAATTCCAAATTTCTGACCATAATCACCGTTAAAACGAAATACTGATGCGTCAAAAGGGGGCTTGAGCAACCCCAAAGAATACCCTCCGGATTAGCTCCTGCTTGTTGATGGAAGAATTTTTAAGTACATTAAAATCTTTTTTGCAATGTACACCAACACAACAAACTACGGCTCAATAAAATGTGAAGAAACAGTAAAATATTTTGACAACCAAAGTATAGTTTTATACCAGCATCGAATTAAATGCCGTGATACGCAGCGTAGCAAAAATCAAGTGCCGGTGCACGGTGCGTGGCCTCTCATTTTTTGGCGAAAAATAAGTAAAGTATAGATAAAACACACACACATATTACACTGCAGTGTTCTCCAATACAGACATTTTTTATGCAGTCATAGTTTTTCACTAGACTTCAGTTTAGCTCAAGAAAAACACATTTGAACACGAAATTTACAACTTTTGCATCACAGAGAGGTCCATTTTCACGAATAATTGAGCAAACTACTGTATTCTGGACACAGAGAAGACTAGAAATATAAATAGCCATGATCTGACAGCCGTATAGGCCTATTGGTTTGAGTATTATTTAAATATCTAACAAAAAACTCGGCGATTTTCCAACGTTACCCCACAAAATCTCCTACATTGACACCGGTTATGCCGGTTAAAAACGTTGCATATGCCGTGATCGCGGCGTAGTGCCGTTCGCGAAGCGTACCAGGTTAGCCAGGGTGATGCAGTATTTCTATAATTGTAAAATATGTTCATTTTCCATAGTTAAATAAAAAAATTTTATCGATGTCGTTGCAAAAAGAAACAATTTTGAATAATATGTTTTGTGTTATTTGTGGTTTGTTTTGTTTCTTTCAGATGGGAGCGTTTAAAGGGTGCAAGCAAATTCTATTTCCTATCTTGAAAGAAGAAGAAAAACCGATTTATTCATTATTTACCGAGAGAGAATATAAATCTGTTAATTATAAAATGATGACTTTAAAAATATTCCACAGGAAAACTGTCGTTTTTGTTTTTTGATAATCACAAATACATGATCAAATCTATACATGTATTTTAAATATTTCAATTTGATCGACAAGCTCCGGGTATATTTCCACGTAAGTAAGTAAGTTTATGACAGTGACATTTAAACACGGGATTTATATATACAACTACAATTATCAGTATAAACTGTACTTGGCTCCCTAAAACCATATGATGAAAATATTACATACACCTTATATGAAGTGTTAACTTTTTATTTATAGATAAACGTTCATGACTATGTTGTGATCAGAAATAATATTTCCAAACACATATATACACATATATTATATCTAAAATCATAAGACTAAATAGATACAAAAATACCGTGTTATGAAGAAAACAGAATTAGTAAACGACCGGCGATTTATATCACACTGTCACTGTCAAACCCAAACAATTCAGAAGGCTATTTTTCAGACTTTCCTGCATCTTTACTTTTATTACAAAATTCTACTTTAAGATATAATGACATTTACTAGCTTTTGATACGATGATTAATTGTCATGTAATAGATGGTGCTTGTCGTTTACTCTTCGAAATCCTTAGATAAATATTTGTAGGTGCGATGAAAACATTCATTGGAAACTCCATCTCGTTGCAATTTTTTTTCCACATAAATCAACACGTACAGAACATGTTCAACAAAACATAATAAATTTTTATATTAAAATGTCCCGGAGCTATAACAAATGTCCGTGAACAACCCAGGAGTGTAGTGAATACTTTTAGGCTGACAAACATAGGTATGCTGGTTTTATGTTTTCGCTCTGCCTCCTATGTTTTCGCTCAACAACCTGCTCTTTCGCTCCTTCACCTCTTGAAAAAAAGAACCTAAATCGTAATAAAGAGGCATTACATCATTCGAAATATTTACATCAGTCACTATCGACCGGTATTCGATTCACACCCAACACAGAAAACATTTCTGATAGGAATCAAAGAACAAAACTAAGTCGAAATGATCAGTTTGTAAAAAGAAAGCACCATTGTTCGCTGCGAAAAAAGTTATAGCATGAGCATTTTACATGTTTAAAATATGTAACCGTGTTTTCAATGAAGCTTCATCATTCTTACACGGCACTACATTCCCCGATTTTTTGAAAAGTTCGTCTTTCTGTCTTAAAAAGAGAAAACATGTTGGTCACACTCGCTTTTTGTCAGCTTTCGCTCAATCCCGGAAGTGGCTTTCGCTCATTTTGTTATGTTCTCTTTTTGGTTGTGGAGCGAATGTTTACCGGGCGTGATTATGTTTATCAGCGAAAACGTTGGTTAGAGTAGAGATGGCTAAAAACAAGCTTTTTTACGATGTTTAATTTCGGACATTCTCTCGGATGCGGCTGTTTTTTATAAGATTTTCTTGCAACCTTGAAAAGAAAGCATACTTCTTTTTACAATTTATGTCAAATTTAGAACCAGTGTTAGTAAGCTCCAAATAGGCACACAGTCAGATCAAGGTCTACACGTTTACTGTTTAATTAACAAGCAAATGATATTTTGCGAACACCTTTTTAAACATAGAATTGACTGACATGAATTTAGAGGTTAAGGGTTAATATCATAACCTAACATTCATAATTAATATGACATTTCAATAAAGAAAACTGAAATTCATTAAGAAACAAGCTGCTTTGAAAAATAGTTTAAGAGATAAGGCACATCTGTTCTGCAGTATCTCCTGGTTTTAGGTTATAGACCACTAAATATTGGTGACCAGGCGTCTAAATGATTTTGTGCAGGGAATTTGCGGACCAGTAACAGGAAGTCAAGCCTGATTGGTAGAAAATGAAAAATTAATATTTTAAAAAGAACATTATTTTGATAAAATATAATGATTTTGTAGTAATTTGAATACAAATAGTATGAAATTAATAATGAAAAAAAAAGTGCAATTCAACTTTAAAATTAGCTATCATTTTTTACAGAATGTAAACAAAAGTTCCGCAGAGACTGGGGTGATGCACTTCTGGCTAAAATGCCGAAAAAGTTTATTGGTCATGCTATGGTAGAATTGGTATTTGATGGTGTCTCTAGGTTGGTTCTCTTGAGAACTGTAAGATTTTAAGGGCTTGACCCAATAGTAAATTCAGAAATTGATGAAAAGTTATAATGGAAGTCTATGGAAAATGATTTGGTGGTATATAACCTGAAAATGGATCAGGGTGCTCATTAGTCAGGCCCTGCTCTCCAACAAAGTGTAGACTGCAAATGTATGTGCTTCTTTTTACATCCGAGGGTTCCTGCAACGTGTTAACGTTGGTTGCAGATAACTGGATCCACCTTTGACATTTTTCAGGCTGGGTTATTTGCTGGGGAAATGGGATGTGAAAAAGCTCCTTTCATTTCATCTTGTTTTTTTCCACCATAACGGGAGTCACTTCTACATTCACCCCAACAACAATGTTTATTCCCTTCACTTTTCTGCTTAACATTGAATTCATTTTCGTTGTTTTTCAAAGCAAAGTTTTGCAACTGACCATCATCTGCAACCATTTTCAATAGACAGAAAACGAATGTAAACACTGACCAATGTCTGACATACGGGCAACTTAGATTGAAGTCACTGATAAGCATTACCTGTTGTGCTAAAAATAGCCTGTCTGAAGAACGCTAATCTGGAACTGAATAATTGGCCTGTAAGTGTAATTTAACTTACCCAGATGTGGTCGAAATGAGAATTTATATATACGTCCAGCTGCTGAAAATGTAATCAAATATTGATTATCCAAGTAACATATAAGTCATTGCTTGTTGGATGTTCACTTTGTCAAAATTTGTAAACATTGTTAAGCCCTAAACATCCAATGAAACAAAGGATAATGCTATGATTGCTTTCAGCCTCCACGCACTGGCACTGTGACTATAAAGGGAAGTAACCACTGCGAGAAGATTGGAGTTTAAGGTAATCTAGATTACCTGTCCTTGACTAAAGGTTATAGATCTAGACCGCTAACTGAAATCTAAAGATCATCCTGAATTATTAGAACGAATGTGGAGACATTTCATCATAGCATGACCAATAAACTTTTTTCGGCATTTTAGCTAGAAGTGTTTCACCCATTCTCGTACTAATCGTTACTTCTTCTTCATCATCTTCTTAAGTAATGGCAAACATTCAGTGACTGAATATTAATGGCGAGGTGTGGGGGTTAGTGAAAAGTGATAGGTGCTTGGGCTCCTATGCTACTCAGTCCACCCAGATATGACCTAGCAACGTGCACAATTGTTCAAAAATCTAAAACCTTAAGAATTAAAGATATACAACTCATGCAACTGCTGTGCAGGATGTAAGAATGTTAGTCAGTTTAAAACAGGAAAAAGGCAATATTTATAATGATGTAACTAGGGATGGAACACTGATAACGGTCACATCATCAAGCTTACATAGGCTGGCCACCAATGAATAACGAGGGAGAAAATGTACACGTAGGCCTCGACCAGGATTTGAACCTATCTGGGACCTCCAGTGTTAATTGATATAAATCCTTGGAGTTCTAATGGACTAAGCATTGGAAAAGGTAGTCGATCTGAACCTGGATTTTAATTTGTAGACATTTAATTATTTAGTGGCGGGCCTGTATAAAACGCAGCTTTTAATATGGAAAGCCAGAGCTGTCTTATATTGTTGTTTTCGAATTTATTCAACAGCTTTGGTATTATATCAGTTCATTTCTATAATATATAAAACCAAAACATGTATTTATTGAACCAAAACTCATTATATTTATTCACACGTACAATATATTATACGGACTCGTCGATATATGAAACCAATATACCTTTATATAGATTCAGTCTTGCTTTGTTTGTATTGTGTAAATGATATAATGATACTCTCATTCCACATAAGGACAGTTGGATTTATGTATGTCTAATTCGGTTTAAAATATTAATACATTCGTTAAATACAATTCAAAAATATATTTATATATGCGCAAGCTGGCAGTATACAAAGGCAGTTGGTTGTATATATTAAAATGTGAATTCATATTTGAACTTACTGGTTTCATTCAATACAGTTTCCAATACAAACAAAGCAAGACTGAATCTATATAAAGGTATATTGGTTTCATACAGTGGCGGATCCAGGGGGGGGGGGGTTCGGGGGGTTCGAACGACCCCCCCCCCCCCCTAATTTCCGTAAATGTTTTGGTTTTGGGTAGTTCGAGGCTCGAAGTTTGTGGGTATGAATCAATATGACTTGTTTTCCAGAAAGAAATGGATGACCATTTGGTGCTTAATTGTTTCATTCGACGACAAAAATTGCCGCATCGGTGGTAGTCTTGGGTGCCAAAACTTAGACTTCACGCATTTTGCGTACTCTCAATTTAAACCTGTGTATTTTCAATAAACATATTTGCACCCTTGCATATTTGTCACTCTTGGTGGCCAATCTGCTTTTAATGAAAATAAAAAAGTAGGTAATTGTTAATCAATTGAAAACTTAGTATTGCATGTTTTTTGCGTCCCAAAATCTCTCTTCACGGCCATTTGATTGATCACAGAAAAGGTGACATTTTTCAACTTAATAACATTCGAAGTTAGAGTCTGGGCTATAAAATGTAAAATTAATTTCAAGTGCTAATATTCTCAATAAAAGAAATAAATAAATAAAATTTGAATAAAAAGAAATTATCCCCCAAAATAAGCCAGGCGCGCCATGAAGCACGTGCGTATATTAAACATGGTCGTTCCAAAGTCATTACACAATCTTAAATCGGTCTCTTACATAAAAGTGCATCAGTGTGGACCGAATTTCGTGCCGTTCTTGAAAATAAATAATTTAGAAGTCGAAACATAGGTAACATAATTTATATCCTACGATGATTATATTGGTGCCGCTCCGTTTTTCCAAATTACTTTTAACTAAAACGATATTCCTTGATTTTGAGACTTCGTTCTAAATTCAACATTGTTTGCAGATTTCAGGGGCGAATCCAGGATTTCGGCAAGGGGGATTCAACTCAGCGAGTTATATTTTTAACAGTTAATTTGTAACTGAGCTTTAAACATCAGCCCCTCGCACACGTCCAGGGTTCTCGATAAATAAACTTTGTAAGAGGTCCAAATGAATTGTAAGATGCCTAACTTTTCACGAGTTCCGGGGCCTGTTCCCTCAGAAAATGTTGAAAAAATATATTCTAAATCTTGCATTCTGAGGTATTTTGTGCAGGATTTTATAGAATGATTTGGACTTTACTACTTGATTTTAACTATTTCCCGGTGAACATCAGTGATGATATTAAAAGCACGCAGATCCAAAACTCTATCTTATTATTCGAATCTAGATTGACGATGTGCGAAACATAATTTTTAAACACCAGAAGTTGTTCATTAGAGAAAAACAGCTCGAAATGGCTGTAGTTCATGGTTCCCAGTTTGTTTGCAATACGTTCGCCTGTTAGAAAATGTTGAAGACATTTTAGATGCACTGGAGCCATATGCTGTGACCAAATAACTGTTTGTGGTGGGATCGGGTTTAGAGAGAGATATTGGCTGTGAAATACTTTTGGTTCTCTGCTGGACAACAATATAACATATCAAAATCTTATTAATTAAGTTGCATAAAATAAATTTATGAATGTTAATATGCCGAGTCCAGAGTCAACTTTAGTGATGGCTTATGAAACTTTCCGTGTAGAAGAATTTGAACATGCTGCGGCTGTTCATCATGTCTTTTTTCAACATTACTGTAAGACAGTAGATTTTTCAGTTTGCAGATAAAAAGTATTGTGCCCGCTCGCTACAGGCATGCCTTTCCCATGAAAATAAATATATTCTGTGCTTGTACGGGTCCCCATCTACTTATTTAGATAGAATAGAGAATTAAGTTGTGTTCTATTCTGTTCTAGATTTGACACGGTCTGAGCGATAGTTTTTTGTGAGCGCTTAAATTTGAAATTGAAAAGTTAAAATTCATACAAACTTAAAAATGAACATCAGAATTTATTACTTTATAGAAAAGTGTGGTGAAAAAACGTTCTGATCTAAAATAAGATCGTATATTTAATGGGCTATTTTGTTTGTTAATGAAACACAATTTTTCGGTAATATTTAAAAATGAACCACTACGTAATTTAAATATAAACAACAGTTTTTAATGAAGCTAAAATTATTTTTAGGGAGTATATATGCTGTAGACGACTGACTGAATATGCATACATGAAACCACATTAAGTTGGTATTTTTGAACGTCGCGAAAAAATCCGTTATTTTTAGCGACGTACTGCGTATTTTTACCGAAAAATTACAGAAAATCTAGACCGATGACCTATCGTTTTTATTTTTTTATTCGATTGTATATACATCCAACAGAACTTTGTGAAAGAATGAAAAACCATTCTCTCACCAGAGGGCGTGCTACGCAAGTTTCGCTTACACCTCTGTCAACGCCGGGAAAAGTAGTTCTCATACACGTGATATATCTCATACACTCCGCAAAATAGTTCCCCGAAAATTTGGGTTAAAATATATCTTAAACATTGTTCTAAAAAAAAATAAAAATACCCATTTTCATTTTAAGTAAAATATACAGAGATCAAAATAATCTCACGAGCATTTTATTCATTATTTATATTTTGTACAAGAATCTTGTACATCGGGCGTTGACAGAGGTGTAAGCGAAACTTGTGTAGCACGCCCTCTGGTGAGAGAATGAATGAAAAACTTCTACCACACCGTTTTCGAGAAAAATTAGCTTACGTTAAGATCGCGCTTCAATCTTTTAGCGTAAAATGTCGACTTTTAAATGTTTGATGTCGTTTTAAATGTCCGTGAAATAAACCTTTATTTGAATTTTATAACGAAAACTTAGGCAAATAGTTTCTCTATCGGAAACAGTTTTTGCAAAAGATTTAACGCCATTGTTTGCAAAGTTATTCACGTTACAGTGAAACGCTTGCGTAAAAGACAGCCACCGCCAGGTGGCGCGTCTGATTCGAAAGCGCGCGACGTCATTCCCAACATTTGGTAACCAGGCAACGGGAAAATGATTTTTACGAAGTTATGCAAAGTTTCAAGTGTTTATTTTAATTTTCATTTTTTGACGTCGTTTTTCGGTCCGATGGGCGCGAACTACCTTAATATGCCATGATAAGCACCCAACGTTCCGCGTGTTCTAGAATCGTATCGTATAAGTTAGTTTTCTTCAAAATAGCTTACCACAGCTTTCCAACGTTGTTTAACATCCTCGTGTTTTGTATAAATTGTTCTTTAGTTTCACTATTAAGTAAATTACGAATGTTTGCATCGTAATTTTTTATCATCCGAAGTACCATTATGATTGTTTAACCAAAACTTAAGATCACGTAATATATGGTTCCAGCAAATTAATATTTCTGCTGATGTGCTGATGTGAAGCATTTTTTTAAAGAATTCACAAAATTGGCCGTAGCTTATGAAAACGGCCAAAACTGCTGAAAAATCCTCTGTGTCACAGCGAACCACTCACGTTATTGCAGAATTGCATAGAAATATTCAAAATTACTTGAGAATCCAAATTTTAATAAGTTAATGGAGAATATACCCGCTACTGACAATTTTGTGACTTTTGAATTTACCCCTACCTTAATTAAATGTCGGTGTTTTCCATACGCATGTCAGGATTTGGATAATTTATTCATAAAAAGAAGTGAACATGATTTATCTAATATGTTTCAAGATTGAAGTGCATACTTCAAATCCACTCTGAGAAATTAAGAAAATACGATCGGTGTAGTTAGACCATTGGTTTAATGTATTTAATTGGTTTTTCAAGTTTCTTTTTATAAGGCGCTACAAAATTATATAGAGATAAATAATCACCTGGCTGGTCTACATTGCTAGCAAATGTGACATTCATCTTATTGTCTGAAAATTTTTATCATCTCCTGTAAAAGCGTGTGGGCGGGTATCTACATAATGAAGACATTCTTTTTATATAATGTGCACAGTAGCCCATTTCTTGTTTATTGCAAGATTACGGAGATGTGGTCAGCGACAAGCTGCCTCCGGCACAACTGTACAATTACAACGTGTCATAAACTATAACATGGATCTCGATGTTACATCTGACTTTATCTATTTCATTTGACGCACATTCATTCCATTATTGTCAAAACAGGTTAAAACACTCAGTTTCAAAAGAAAAATTAAAATATACATTTATAATCATTTTTAAATTGACCAAGTAAAGATATAAAATTGTTTGAGGAATATAATAATAAAGATGAAAACGGATAAATATGATTATTGGAATCATCATCAGCAGCAGCAGCAGCAGCAGCAGCAGCATCAATGGGGTCCTACCGATATACGGAGTTATCTCAATATTCTGTCTTAAGTTAACTCCCTTTGCAACGCGCACGATCGCCGATTAGGCGGAATTGGCCGAGTAGTTCCGATTGGGTAGTTCCGGTCTGAAAATAATAATAATAAATAATTGCGCAGTAGTCATCCATGGTCCTTTTAAATACGTTTTAATAGGGTCTAGTTGGTTAGAGATCAGCAATATGCCTAATTAGTAATAACGTCTGATTATTACCCCTTTCTTGCTAATTAGATTACGTAATATAGTCATAAAACACCACGCCCTTTACTTAATTAGCCATGGTTTGCAAGACTTAACGATGACTGGCCGAATACTTTAGTACATGTTTGAAAAAGCTATAATTTCCATGCCAGCAAAATAAATGAAATTTCGTAACGTAAATAAGTAAAATTGTATAAAGTTATTAACCGAAAATCATTTTTCAAAGATAACGGTTTAATTCCTGATATACCGGTTTCACTTTCTTTCTTTATTCGACAATGCTTTGAAACTTCTGAAGCATTTTAAGACTTTTTATATACACTTCTGACGCCGACACAATGCTTCTGACGCTATTCTTATTACCGCACCATATCAGCAGCAATATGATCTTAGAGTTTAAACTTAGAACAACCGGAATATGTGCTTTTTTAGATAACTGTAGTCTGACATACTCTTTTTTTTTTTTTTTTGTACGTGTAAATCAATTCACATACATGTGTGTGACACCTATTAGTTATTTAAAATGCGAGTTAAAATTGAAAGCTTGTTTTAGAAAAAAATAATTGTATATTAAATTAATTCATAAATATGTTTTAGAAACCTCTTATTTTAAAAGCTCTAGTGGCTTGTCATATTTAGAAAAACTGGACTAATCATAGTAGGAATGGCCACATTCAGAAGACATGGCCTCCCCACACAGCAAACAAGTAGACAGAAACAGAGCATTGGTAATACATTACATAAATACATAAATGCGATACGACGCAAAATACGATTTTACGAATAATCGGCTTGGTCCGGTGCCTATTCGTAAAATCGCGACTGGACTGTATATCATGATCAATTTCAAAATATACACCACAACCAATTAACAAGAAAGAGTAGGCCTACAAGAGGGGTTACCGCGTTGGAACGGTCAACGGCAAAACATTTTGCCACAGGGGGGTTTAAACCATTTTCTATGGTGCACCTACCTAACACCCCAACAGGTTCTCATATGTTTGTACAAGTACAAGATGACTTGGTGAAATAACTCCAACCCACTTATCAACACGACAAGGATTAGCACAACTATTTGTACGCGACAAAGGCTTTTTTATATATGCGATATTTGCCTTTCGCGTACAACCCAGTTAGCATTCAAATCAATGCGGAAAATTTTCCTTCTATTTCTATATGCCGCCGATCGGAATTTGATCGCAACGTTGGCGGCTCCATAAAGCATCTTAAACCATATGTACCTTTAAAAAATTTACATACCTGAAAAGCCACATTCAAGTAGAATCAATATATGTAATCCTTTATAAACAACGATTTCGTTTTTTATGCAAAACTCTTAAATCTCCACCCATGTCAACAAATTTCGATTTCCGCGCTTCAAGTTTACCTGACTCACGACGTCACGTTTATCGATAAATAACAGAATTTAAATCGGGTCGATTTCCACCACAGTTTTGATCGTGACTGCTTGAGACGTAAAGAACAGACATCTGTAAAAAGTCAGCATGATAACGGGTCTGTGCTTGCAGTCGAATTATTGAGACTAGACAAGGATATGCATGCAAAAACAAACAAACATAACTATAAAACAAACACACTGCGGCTTTGGCACTGCAAAGCAAAAGGGGCTGGTATTCAATGACTTATCAAGACCAGAGTCCATGTATTGTAGTCAAATCAGCAATATTACAGTGAAAAGGATAAAAACAAGCTTGTTCTATGCGTATTTCACCCTTTTCTAGTTTTTTTGCAAGATTTTCCGATAAACTTTCATAAAGTCTTAAACCCCTGCCACCGTCGATCAGCCAAGCATAGCGATCAACTGTAGATGGGTTAATCACCAAGCACGCAGAGCGCTGTTATCATTTTGGTAACTTATCTTTTGGAGTAAGAGTGAATTTAATTGCCGCTACGGTCCGTACCAATGAGTTTTCCGCGATCATCAGATACCGCGTTTCACAAAATGTGCACAGGGTTAAAAATATAGAAAACGAAAGCAGCGATATTTTACACATAATTTAAATATTGGTAAAGTATCTTGCCGTAGAAATTATAGAGAGCAACTTTGACCGAAATGGCTGAAGCCAGCACTCCTCCTGAGAGAGACATTAAGGTAGAATTTGAATTGTAACATATTTTCGCTATCGTCGGAATTGCGCCTGACAGAATAATTTGAAATAGACCTAACGCAAGTGACAACAATGCTTGTAGACTGATTGATACACGGTACTCAGATCAAATAGTATCCTGTCATGTTCAAGTAGAACCCTCATGTCATTTATTCACAAGCTATTGTTGTAATAAGGGACTGAAACACTAGCACTTTTACTGTAAGTTTTCAGAAAGTAAACACTGCAGAATGAAGTCCAACTTATTGTGCACAACAAAGGCTTTTCTATATATATATCATGGCGCAAATGGCTGCCCATTGCGCGCAATCTTTTTAGCGTTTAAACAGTGCGGAAAGATTTTTTTCTAAGTCTGTTTGCCAGCGCCAAGAATCTGTGTTGTCAACATCATTTGATCATATTGATGGCTTAAAAGTTCTTTTAAATCCAACATATATTTTTTTAAAGAATTACCTACCTTAAAAGCTTATTCCAAATGGAATCAATATCCCCTGATATCCCATCACTACCAACCATTGAGCAGTTCAATGCAGCTATCTGCTGTATTGAACACCAATCACCATCATAGCTCTGCATACTCTTTCTTTAATCCTTTTATCATAAAACTCCTGTATATCCCTTTTTAACTTTTAATCTTTGTTCTACTAAAATTCTTGGTCTTCGTCACGCAAATGTCTACGTTCCCTCCAGGGGTTTGACATCAAAGGAAGATAGATAGATATTTATTTTGTATAGTGGCTAAAATTCTACCTGACTTTAGTGTATCAATAGATAAAAAGAATGTTTTCATTTGTCATCATGTTTAAATCAACATGTAAACAGCAATATTGTTATTTTATTGATACTTTAAAGACTATTTACAACCACAATCACTGACAAAATTAATGAACATACCAGTGTGGAAATTTTCATGTGGCAGTGAAAATAAGGGGATTTAAATGGGAGCGATTTCCTAAACAGTAAGGGTGGAAAGCCTATTGTTTACTGAAAAAAATCTGTAATTTGCATGAAATATTTAAGTGCAACTTAAATCATCAATGTAAAACTCCCGTCTGCCTGGATGTGCAGCCTGATCCGGTTCTAGACTGGTTGCTTTAAGATTTATTAGATTTTTTTTAACAAACTGTGTAAATCAAGATCAGAGAAATGTGCAGGCTAATCCAGATCTACTCTGCTTGCAAATGAGATATAAGACTCAATAAGTGACTAAATGATTCATTAGGGGGTGTTTTTTTTAAAAAGAATTTCATAAATCTAAAAATTTGTTTTTTTCCAGGATTTTAAGTTCCAGCAGTTATGTAAAGTGCGTGTGACTGATTGTCCGTCAACATTGCCAGTGAAGAGAACATCTCTGATCACATCCTCGTCCAGATACGGGTTTACATTTGTCGGTGTACACAAAGGTTACCATTTCTATGATTTTATTAAGATTTTCCTCCATATATACAATGGATACCAAATTCAGTATCCAGATATACATATGTACTATCCAGATACTATCTGAATAACCTTACATCCTGAACAGTTTAGATCCAGATCAGCCCACACATCCGTGCCATCTGATCAGTATGTAAACTGTTTGCTTTTTGATTTGTTACACTCATGCGTAAAAATGTGTATATGGAGTAAAGGGTTAAACTGGCAAATAAGTCTCTAATACGATATGATGTCAAACCTTTGCTCCATTCGGCACGAGTGAACAGTGTAAATATATATCAGACAGCACATCTGTGCCATCTGATCAGGATCTACAATGTTCCCTTTTTGATTTATTAGGTTATTTCTGACCAAAAAAGCAAACCAGTGCAGATCCTGATCAGACAGCATGGATGTGTGCCGATATGAATCTACACTGTTTGCTCATGCAATAAAAGGCATATATATGAAAGAAAGAATTAATATTCCCACCTTTTTATGACAATGATATGAGTTGGTTGTACTGTCTGTTGTTTCTTTGAAAGTATGATTCACATGTACTACTAGTACTAGATTTGTTTCCGGTCTTACCTGTGAAGTTATACTAACAAACTTTTAACTAGCATTTTATTTTTTTTTCCATTAATTAAGATTCACCTGGTATGTTTCAAAGAATATATATTTTTACCTAAAAACTGGGAGAAAGATCATAAAACAGAGACTGGAAACCAGTCTCAAATCTCAAGCATTTGATTGAGATCAGTCTCTAAATTAGCTAATCAAAAGCTTGAGTGTTGAGACTGGTCTGCAATCTTAGATTAATGTTCTTATGACCTAGGCTCAAGATCATTAAACAGAGATTGAAGACCATTCTCAAATCTCAAGCATCTGATTGGCTGAATCTTCATTTTCAGCAAACATTGACTGGTCTCCAATCTAAGATTAATGTTTTTGGGACCTGGTCCAAGGTTTTAAAACTTGAGATTAAACTCCATGTTCAAAACTCAGTTTTATTCTCAAAGCCTAGGAGAGAAACTAAATATTTTTATAGCTTAAGAATTGCTTTATTGGAATTCTCAAATGCATTACAATGTTGTACCCAAAAAAATAATAAAAATAAACATTTTTTTGTAAATAAACACAATTTTGAGTTTTAAGCATGGAGTATATACTCAGTTTTTATAACCTCAGGGCCACATTTACTCTACATGTACATATTTCCATATTCTCCTTGACTTCTTTTGGTTGGAATTAAGATCTGTCTCTAAACAAGCCAATCAAAAGTTTGAGTTTTGAGACTGGTCACAAATATTTATAGTTTTGGGGCCAGGTTATTCTACATATTTCAGTATTCTCTTTGACTTGTTTTTGTAGCCTTCAAGGTGCTGAAGACATCAGACTTCGTTGCCCAGGACAGTATTCATGCATTAGACAGACTGAAGCATATTATCACCGACTTCCCGATTCTAGCCGAGGTCAATGTTGGATATGACGTGACCCACATCAGTCTCAGTGCAGATGATCTTACGCTTGCGGTGGCCATAACAAGACCGGAACATGCAGTGGTGTACCTGTATGACGTGAGGAACTTTGCTGGACAGGTTGGTGTAGCTTAACCCTTTCCCCATATATGGGGCACGTTGCAGGAAAAGGTACCTTCTGACATTTTTAGTGATATTTTGGTTTTTACTAAATTTAGAAAGAGCTTACAACTATAAATCAATTTCTAATACTAAAATGTGATTTTGTTACCCTTTTTGACAATAAAATGGTATATTTACCGCAAAATGCATAAATTAATAATGTCGTCTGCTCAAGTTTATGACGTCATTTAAAAGATTGACGTTAACTTTCCAAAGGTACCTTTTCCAGTGACACACCTATGTATGCCTTTTTATGTGTGTGTGACCAGTGTAGATCCAGATCAGATGACATATCAGTGCTGTCTGATCTCGACCTACACTTTTCACCCATGCCATAAAGGTGTATATATGGATTTAAGAGTTAATGGCCCCTTCTAAAACCCAAGGCACTTAGATAATTTGTGAAGGCGGTTGCTTAAAAGGGAACTAACATAAAGCTTATGAAATAATTAAGAAGCAAAAAACATCGTACTGATTGTTTATCCAACAGCTAAATTGAAAACAGAAATTACTTTTTGCTAATAATTAAATCTGTACATACGTAACAAAATAGAAAAAACAAACAATATTCTAAACATGTTGTTTATTCCAGAGTTTTTCAGTAATGTTAATCCGTTATTATCTTCATAATTTGTCAGTACAGTAGGTGAGTGCAAATTGCTTGTTTTTAATGGGCACTTATTCATTTGCTAGTTGAAAACACATAGTGGGCAGTTATAGAAACACAGGGAGCTAAATGGGACAGATACAGTACTGTTAAATCATTTTATTTCGTGCGGGTTTAATTTTTTCACCTATTTCGCGCTACGGCAAGAGCAAGAAATTAAATCATTTAACAGTGTTTCTGTACAGGAAAATACAGTTGCGGGAATTTATGCCTCAGGAAATTTGTTATTTATGGGTTTTGCACAAAACTTTGTCCCAGCGAAATTAACTTATACTACAGTTATTGTGGAATTGGATGCAGTATGAAAAAAAGAGTTACTAGTTGGGTGATTAATATTCATAGAATTGCAGTCTTTCTAACGAATTTTTTGTTAGGAACATGGCCCATACTCCTTTAATTGGAAATTGATACATAACAGCTTTGACAGCGTCATCACATTTTCAGTCATTGAGATAGTTCAATTGTTGCTGGCAACAGGCGATGCTATTTTAAATGATCCAGCATAACATGAAATACAGAAAAACAATGATAACATTAAAAGAAGAAAAATTATTTTTAAACTCGAAGAAAAATACCTAGTATACTGTATAATGAAAAATAAAAAAGTTTGACAGAGGGTCAAAAATAAGTTTATTCTTAACACTTGCAGTTATAGTTTGAGATCAAGTTTCAGCCGCACTTACCAAAACATAAAATTACTGCTGTATCTTTTAATTTTGCGGGGACAAGTTTTCATAAAAAAAAAACGCAAATGAAGCATAAACTTGTACAATTGTATTTTTCTATTTTTTTACATAGTATTTCATGGTGTAATTTCACTGAGTTTTCAATTAGTGCATGTACCCTAATGTGAAATACACAAAATTGAAACCCTCGCTACAGTAACAACTTCTGCTACATTTACAGGTGACAGGTCAGGTGGCAGCTTTCCATATGATTGTTGGAGAGGGAGGGGAACCATTATATGAGCTCACCTGGAATCCGGTGGACCCTAACTTGCTCATAATATGCTACTGTACTGGAAGATTGGAAGCCTATGTTGGTAAAGACAAAAAAGCGTCAATTCCAGGAGCGAAAGCCAGATCTGGTAAGCATTTATTGTTTGGTAAGAACTATCCATTTACTCTATGCATTGTAACCTTTCTGCACTGTTGGCTTCTTGTTCTGAAATAACCTTAATGAATCAAAATTTGAAAAGTGTAGATCCTGATCAGGCAGCAGGGATGTGCTTGCTGATCTGGGCCCGATATCATAAAACTTAGTTTTGAGATCAGTCTCAAATCTCAAGGATCTGATTGGCTGAAACTGGTCGCCATTTCAGCCAATCAGATGCTTGAGATTTGAGACTGATCTCCAGATTTTGTTTTATGATCTTGGGCACTGAACCTACAATGTTGGCCTATGGATAAAAGCCGTATCCTATTAAGTAAAGGTTTAATACAAGTGACAGCAGTGTAGATCCAGATAAGCCATCAGGGCTGAAGGTTATAAAGCTGAGATTGGAAACCAGTCTCAAATCTCAAGCATCTGATTGGCTGAAATGGCGACTGGTCGCCATTTCAGCCAATCAGATACTTGAGATTTGAGACTGGTTTCCATGCTCAGTTTTATAACCTTGGGCACTGATTCTGATCTATGCACATCTTGGTTAGAAATAACCTTGTGAATATAGAAGCAAACAATGTAGATCCTGACTAAATGGGATGTTTAAATACATGATGAACCCGTTTATATTGAGTAAAAGACTATGCAGTCTCGAGTTAACACCAATCTTTCATTGTGGACATTCAGTATTAAAACACCAAATTTTCTTTTTGTTCACATGAATGATGCTTGAATTCCAGCCTCAATTTAACACAAATTTTTCTGTGGTATTCACCCAAGTGATGTGTGGATGCTTAGTCAGCGGAACTTCTAAAGTTTAACTAATTAAAAAATGGGGTTTTTGATGAAACCAATTTTTAAATTTTTGCCTTTTCACTAGGTCTTAACCCTTTACTCCATGTATATGGAATTTTTTCCCATCTGATCTGGATCTATGCTGGTGGCCTCTTGGTCAGAAATAACCTTATGAATTAAAAAAGCGAGAAGTGCAGATGCTGATATGATGGCACTGATATGCCAGCTAATCTATGCTAATAGACAAAAGTCTTGTCCGGTATGAATATCGGAACTTTTTGCATACCAATTTTCAACACATTACCAGCAGTAGTGGCTCAAATTCTGAAATTCTTTATTGAATGCATAAAAATGTCCTCTTTCCATTGATACCAAATGCATGCCGGTAGAGCAATGTTTAAATTTAGTTTTAGCGCGTTAAAAAGATATTATGGAAAACCATACCGGACAAGACTTTTGTCCATAAGTATATATCTACTTTGTTCACTCATAGGATAATAACTACACACATTAAGTATAGGATTACATTGATTTTTAATAGAGTATTTGGTGACAATAGTTTTTACAAGAAAACTTAAGCACACTTTACAATTTATTGTTAAACAATGTTTCTAATTAGTACATATTTACAAATTTTCTATGACTTAATTTTCGAAGAAAGGAGAAAAAAAAAGAAAGACACAGAATTTCATATTTGTGATTTGCCAATTCTGGTCAACGATATAATACATGTATATAAGAATCTTTTATGTATGTTGGTTTAAGGTTATGGACTACTCATTCATGATGATTCAGTATGTTAAAAATGTTTTTGCAGGGAATATTGGAGTCTAAACCAAACAGGAATTCGTAATTGATTGATGGAAAAGAAAATTGAAATTTTTAAAAGAAAATGATTTTGACAAAATGTAGGGTTTTGTAGTTTAAATGTTTTTTAGGTTTTCACATTTAAAAGTAGCAAGTATTTTTGACAGAATGTAATCAACAGTTAAGCAGATAATAGCAGTGATCGGCGATAACGTCATCAACACGTGGTTTGCGCACCACGTGGTACACAAAAAGCCAAAGGTAGTACAAACAACTTTTAACAATAAAGGCAGATAGCATACAAGTATACGCTATAAATGGTCAGATGGCTAAATTTACAATCGAAGAACATTCATTGTATTTATGAAATAAATGTATATATAGTAAATGCTGTAATAGATATTCTTGATTAAATAAATAAAATGTTGAAATAGATCGGATTCTGGTATTATACCAAAGAAGTAATTTTACTTTTGGTCCCATACATAATCAAAGCTTTCTAACCATTAACTCCGTGGGAAACGGCTTATGTACTACGTGTAACCAGTGTAGATCAAGATTATTCTGCATATCAGAGCAGTCTGATCTAGACTTTTTTCTACTTGTCATAAATAACCTGATACCCATGATATCATATCAAAAGCACTATTGTAGACCCTAATCTGATGTTCTGGTTGATGTGGATCTAAACTATATGTGGCACTCTCTGGGAAAAATGGTCCAAAATGCAATTTTTGGCTAAAATGAGTTATTATCATTTTCAGGTACCTTGTTGACTTTGGAGTACACCTATTCATTTTTTTTCCAAAAATGACTTATTTTAACTGAAAAATAGCATTTTTTAGGAAACCACCGTGAATGTGAAAAAGCCTACTTTTGTCAAAATATTGTCCAAATAAATAGGTGCATTTATGTGACAACTATAAGAAATACAGTATTTCAGTCTTTTTATTGCCCATGAATAGTATTTATATATAAATCAAGTATCTTATTTTTACAAAATGAAATACTCAAATTTTGGTTACCATGGCAACGGAACTGAAAAAACATATTTGACACGTTTTTTTCAGGTAACTGGCACCTAAATGATAACATGTTAATGTTTTTAAGAATAATCTATCATTTTGGTCTGTTTATTGATAAACCATACACAGAAATGTTGATTTTTGAAAATAAAGATACTTTTTGGTATAACTATGCAGTAAACAAAATAACAAAAGCTTCATTAAAAGTGACAAAATCATTTAGGTGAAAGTTGTTGTACCCAAAAATGGTTACCGTGGTAATACTACCTGAATATTATGTACATATTCATAACATTTGATCTTCTGAGTAATATCTCAGTATGTTATATAATTAGTACTAGTTCTATAGTTGCCATGGTAATATTTGTGTATTATTTTCTTCAAAGTGGTATGAGGTCATTACACCAATAACTACACAACTAAGAGTCCAAATTAAATTGAATTTTGTATGATAAAATTGTGATATAACAATATATGACACAGTTTTACTAAATGTTGCAAGATTTTTTTCTAGGCAGGGTGGAGGGAGGAACTGAGTTTCATGATGTGGATAATGTTTCATAATAAAGTAACTTACATTTATATAGTTGACAACAGTTTACATACTATGCACACAAAAAAACTTAACTACATGTTAATGTTGGGTAAAGGTTCTAAATGTTTGAAAGACAAATTTTGCAACACTTGTTCAATAACAAATAATATATTGGTAGAAAAATCCATATAAACTGATATTTCTACATTAATATCTTATAATTTATATAACAACATTATATTATGATTCAGTTAACATGGCAACAAATTGACTGACAAATGAAAAAATTTAAATTTATTCAGAAGATTATCCATAATGCTTGCATAAATTAACTTTTTATTATACACCTGTTTTGCAGATCATTTCAGATTATAATACTTATTGTTCAGCTAAACAAACAGTTATCACTTCTCCTTTTTGTGATATGACGCACTGAATCCAACAGACTTTTGCAGATGGATGAACATAAACTTTTTTAACCACAGTTCACATAAGCCTGCTTCTTCATTCTTCATACTGGTACCACATCATTTGAGGATCAAGCCCAGAATAGGAAGCCTGTCAGGAAGCAGGTGTTCAGATTTGGCACTTTCTCATGACACTGTTCCACTTCTGAGTTAGTTTCATTCCTGCAAACGGAAAGCACATCTGTCCTCATCATGTCTGATGTCATTCTAAAAATAAATAAAAATTAATGCAAAATATATAAACTATGCAGATGACTGTAAACATTTGTTCAGCCATGATATCCTTTTTATTATGCATTAAACATTAGTGTTAAGTGTAAATTATCAAGTCCGAAGCCAGTTGAATCAAAATTATATTAAAATATTTTAATAAGACTATACAAGGAAATGCTGCCCAGAAAATTCAAAATTGAAGTTCCGGAACTGATTCCTCTTAAAGATTAATTTCCGAACATTACCTATCTGTTCATAAATATATTCTTCAAGATAATTAAAACTACAAGCAGATGTGTAAAATACCAGATTTCTATCATAGTATCATACTATAGGAGTTGTTACTTTGTTTTTTTGTTTGCAATTAGCATATACCGGTGTTGATAACATGATTTCATATTTAGCAATTAAATAATAAGATAATTAAAGCATAACCTTAGAATGACTATGACCTCAAGGAAAAAAACACATGTGAATAAAATTAAAACTTTATTTTTTCCATTGTTACATACCTTATGACAGTGTTGCTAATGTTCTGCCGTGCACAGTTCTCCATGTGTAAACTGCATTTTTCTTGCCATATCCAGGAAACTCTAATTGGTGGTGGAGTTATGTCAAGCTGTATTGCAACTTAACCAACACTATGGAATTTCTCATCTATGAAATTTAATATCCGAGTCCCTGTAATAATTATTGCAAATATAAGTTCATTATCTTAATATAACATTAATAATTTCATTATACTTTATAAATTTGTCTATTCATACAAAAGAACCAGATGGCTTTCTAACAGCCTCGGTACAGCAGCACCCAAGGCAATGTTTTGAATTTATTTTCAGCTTTTTTTTTCATAATCAATATTATCTGAACATACATTTTCTATTTAATGAAATATTCATTTTTTTTAAAATCGTTATCATGGTTATTGCTGCCTCCTTTATCAGTAATATATTGGGCTTTCAAACTAACTGTCTGAAAATTCGACAACCTTTGACAATTTGAAAATGTCACGATTTGAAAGTTCCTTTATTAAATTCAGGATTACAGTGTAGAAGTAACTCATCTGGCACCTAATTAAGAAAAGACGATCTGTTGTCAATGTTTACGACGAAGATGCATAAATCAGATTGTTTCTAGATCAAAAAATATTTGTCAGTTTTGTAAACAATCAACTGTTTAACAAGGTCACGACCGCCATTTTCACTTCCGGAAAATGCAATTGCACCAATTTCATACAAGATTTTACATAATTTTGCACAAACAAGCAATACACTAGACTATAAGAAGACTAACCTTTTCAAATCCATCACTTTACCGACATTTTAAGTCTCAAAATGCTGGTTTTGTAGTTCCAATTTCACAACTGTTTCGTACATGTGTGAATCACAATGTGTGGCGTTTGTCAAAATAAGGGACATAATAATTGTATAGAAAGATAGTAAACGAGATTATTTTAAATAAAAATTTCGGTAACAGGTTCAAACGTACATTTTGTCTTACGCACTTGGATTATAACACTATATATATTTCTATAAGTATCATTAAATACTGGCAATTAGGAAAAGTTAATTCGATTTGTGCGTGCCGCGAAGTTGACGTCATTTTACTCGAAATGACGATCGCCGAATTTGGCCCAAAAGTCTCAGAGAGTGACACACATAGTTGCATAAGGGATGAAAGTCGTATCCACTGAGTGAAGCGTTAAATTGCGCCATAATTGCAAATACAAGAGCTCCGAGACAGGCATTACGAACCACAGTTCATATGGATTTTAAGCTTGGTATCTAAAAAGGTTTATAACAATTATACGCGTCTACAATGGTGATTATGTCAAGAACATTATCATGGGTTCAATGCTCATGTTGTGTACAATAAGCCTGGAATTTTGGCGATGAAGTATTTTATTTTCTTAAATTTCCAACAGTTCTCTAATCTTTAGGAAGTCTAAATCCCTCTATGAACTGATAATACAGCATCCATAGGCGTAGTCAACGGAGCGGCAGGGGCGGCGGCCGCGGCCCCAATATTTCGACTAGCCGCCGTTATATTTCAGTCTCGCCTCTCCAAAAATTGTTGTGTCGCCTTAAGTTTCGGCTTCGCTAATGACAGGCATCAATACGCTCAATTAGCTGTGTGCGACAGGAATTAACGACTGCAGATGACTGCAGAGTGTTAGTTGCATCTTTCGTTATTGTGAGTGCAAGAGTGTCTGGGTAGTACAAATTTGATTGTGTTTATTGTATTTATCTGGTGGCTTAAGGATGATTTGTGACACAATTTTTGCGTCGAATCTTAACAAGTACTTCATGTATCATACATGTTGACACATTATTCTTAATCCAAAATTACATGTGATCAGGTATGAATGTTCCTTATCAACACATGGTCTTTTAATTTGACCCTGACCAACCTGAACAACCTTGAATTTTGCATTTCTAAAAGCGAGGACCACTGTGAGCTTTGTTTAAATGAACAATCGAAAGATAAATCAGATACTGACACAGATGACCAGTTTTAACTTTTTATTTGGAGTTAGTCTTAGCCACCTTTTTTTGCGCCATAATGACATTAGTTGTGCATATTGGCGACGTTTTCACTACAGATCATGTCAGCTACAAGCTGTTCATACCATAAAATAATTATTTTGTTGTATTTCTTAATTATACATTGAGAAACAGAAATGAAAGAACAAAAATATTTTTAATAATATCCATTGTGTTTGATTGTTTTCAAATTGTAGAGTCATATACAAACTTTATAACACTTTGTGCATCTCTAGTTTTATGATTTAAACTTTCACTAATTAAATCTTTTACAAAATTTTCGCCGCCCCAATATACAAAACTTGCCTACGCCCCTGGCATCTCTCACAATGCAGTGAGATAGAAAATAGACCGGCTTTAATAAACATTTGGTAGTTGCATGAAAAAATAAAAAAGACAAGCAAACTTATTATCGGACTAGTAGCTAGTGACAATAAACAGCAAGCGATGGGATATGTTTATAAATTAATGAAAAGAAAACTTCGAAAGGTGCAAAACACGACATATATCAAAATATTGCAGTCTCTGGTTGATTGAGCCTGTTCATTGGCAGTAATGGGAATACATATTAATGTCCACGCTGCTTAGCCCTGGTCTTTTAATAATATAACATCTGATTATGATGTATACCTAAAATGTAAAGCTCTGTTTTTTAAATGATTAGATATTGTCATTTTCATATATCCAATTTACTTTTTGCATGTATATATGCGGTCGATCAGCATATCTACTGTCATTATTATATTGTCCATAACAACAATGACGAATTGTTATTTTTCTGAGTCTGATCTTTTCTTGAAAACTTTTTTTTTGTCATTGTGTATGCACTGCAAATGGTAGTACAGCATCAATTGTTTGTACTACCTTTCTCAACGGCTTATCAGTCGGTGCTATTTTTAGAAACTAATCTTATCTGACGATCACTGCTATTTGTGATTGCTAAATTGCCGAAAAGGTCGTTTCACGATGAAAGTGGGATTTTTATGTGTCTCTAAGTTGGTTTTATTGTGAAATATAAGATTTGAAGGACTTTACCCAATAGCAAATAAAGAATTAAAAGAAATACTTAAACGGAAGTCTTTGGGATTTGAATTAGTGGTCTGGAACCATAGATAACTTACAAACATTTAGTACATAAATATTACCCAATAAAATCAATATCCATAAACAGAATAACAATCATCCTGGAGTCTTTTTTTGAAATTTTATATGCATGTTAAATTTCCGATACAAATAAAGGATAATATGAAATATTTTGAATACCTTTTCATGCCAAAAGAAATTTATTATTAAAGCATACAGATGCATTCAATAACTTTAAAGAGGTATGCTTATAAGAATTACTTATTCTGAATTTAACCCTAGGTTAGTATAACACACAGTATTAGTTATGAACAACATGCCTTGGAAAAGTTACAGTGACAAAGTAAAGATAAAAAACTTCTGTTTAAATTAAAATTAAAAAATATGTTCACAATTATAATTCACTATACATTGTGTTATGGTATTATGATCAAGTGACAGAGAACAAATTAAAGCCTATATTAAAGGAGTCACTATACATAGTGTTATGGTATTATGATTAAAGTGAAAGAGAACAAATTAAAACTTTACTCCATAAATACAACTTACATCTCTGGTGCAACCAGTGTAGATCCTGATCAGCCTGCACATCTCTGCCATCTGTTCAGGATCTAGACTGATTGATTCTTAGTTAAAAAAATGTGATAAATGTAAAATCAAACCTTGTAGATCTAGATCTACATTTGTCACCAACAAACTAAGAGCCATATGCAATGATGTACAGGTTTGACTGATGATAAATGTAAGTAAAAAGCTGTATAGGGCTTTTTTTTACTGCCAGGGGAAGGGGCCCATGCCCTATAATTTTGGGGAAAATAGCGTGATTTTTTTCTCTAAAGGGGAGCGAAAAAACCCGATGTAAAGTCACCTTTTAGGGAAAACTGCATAATTTTAAAGAACTTTTCTGAGGGGAAGGCGCCCATAAATGGCCCCTACTAAAGAAGGAAAAAAAAGCCCTGGTGTATTAGACACATGTTATCACTGATCATGTGATTTTATGACATATAAAGATGTTATTAATGATCATTTGATAATAAGATATAAGCAGATGTTATCACTAATCATGTGCTAAGTAAACATATACAGGTGCTATCACAGACTAATGATGTAAAGATTAGACCTAAACAGATGTAATCACAGATCGTGTGATTATTAGACCTAATGTTATCACAGACAATGTGACTATAAGACCTAAAAAATGTTTTAACAGATCATGTGATTATAAGACATATATTAATGTTATCACAAATTATGTGATAATAAGACACTACTGTATACCCATGGTACCACAGATCTTGTGATTATTGGACATACACAAATGTTGTCACATATTATTTTGCTGTAAGACATACACAGATGTTATTACAGATAATTTTTCTGTTAGTCATTTAATTTTACTGTTAGTCATTTACAGATGTTATTACAAATCACATAACTATTAGACATAATGAAAATTATACAGATGTTAACACAGATCATGTGAATATTAGACATATACAGATGTTATCACAGATCATGTGACTATTAGACATATACAGATGTTATCACAGATCATGTGACTATTAGACATATACAGATGTTATCACAGATCATGTGACTATTAGACATGTACAGATGTTATCACAGATCATGTGACTATTAGACATATACAGATGTTATCACAGATCATGTGACTATTAGACATATACAGATGTTATCACAGATCATGTGAATATTAGACATACACAGCTGATTTTTTTTTAGTTTTTTGATAGTTTTTATATCTTTTAATCAAATCTTTTTTGAAAACAAAAGAACATCTATTAAAGAATTTACAATTCTGGGAACACGTTAAAACTGACCAGTTATTATAGATATTGAAATTTTCTTTATGGTCAGTACACTTCTAGAACTTTTTCCATTTAAATATGGGGTGGGGTCAAAGGAAAAGGTGTCCTCGGTGATAGTTTTTCACATTTTACATGTAGTTGTTTCTATATTTAGTTGTTTCTGTGTTGGAAAGAACTTACTGTTATCTATTAGTTTCCTATAAATAGCAGATTATTTTGTTACTTGTTTTGAGTAAACATATAATAAGCAGTGTCGTCTGCTCGACTTTATGTCCATTTAATTTTGACTTTCCTAAGACACCCTTTTTCTGTGATGTGCCCCATATTTTATTATCACCAGGGTCAGATCCAGATTGTGTGCAGTCTGGTTAGTCTCACCCCCCACCCAGCAATATTTAATTTTCATGGGGATTTTTATCATGTAACTACTCTGAGATTGCCCCAAAAGAAACCCCTTTCTGGAAATCTTGCATCCGACCCTGATCTCCATAATTAAAATTACTCAACAAACTTGAAGTAAGTGATTTTATAAGTACTGTCTGCAACCACCAACTGCTGTGACTTCATGTTGAAACAGATGTTCACTATCTTGTTGCTAGATCTTAGTAGATCTCGAGTGTTTTCCCCATGTTTGTCCATCTGAATAATTTTTTTTCCTGTTGTAGCAATGAAAATATTTCCATCTGTGTCACATGTTATGCCAGATGGATAGTCCTGGTGAGAAAATGTGTATTTAAATATCACAGTGCCTTTCCTATCAAGAGCAAGAACTAATCCATTGTTTGCTGCGACAAACAAAACATCTTGCAAGCTGTTTGAAGCTAAACTTACGGGTCTGTTTGAATCGAACGGTGACTTGCCATCTACACTGTAGTAAAATTCATTGATTTTCATTCCGTCCAGTTGCACATGTTGTATCATCCACTCACTAGGGAGATAAAATCCCATGTTGACGTTCACTGCTACTGCGAGGCCATCATTGAATCGAGTAATTGCATTACACAAGTTTCCTGCGGGAAGTTTAAATGCAAGATATACATCATTATGTTGACAGCAATATTTTATTACCATGTTTGTTTTGGGAATGGTGATGTATATCATATCTTTACAGGTAAAGCAGGTCTCATCTTTTTCCAACATTGAAATGTCTTTGACGTCGCCACTTGTTCTAGTCTTGTATATGTATCGGGTTGTATTACCAATTGTTCCAATTTCGTATACGCAGGTTTTAGTTACATTGTTTGTCTGGTATACAAAGTACACCATAATGTCACTGTTAGGAACATTCAGTATGTGACATAGTTCACATTCTGTATAGTTTTTTAGATCATCCTTCGTTGCAAGGGAAAGTTTGTTGCATAAAGCTGGGTACTGTACTTGAAGTGTTGGCATTAACTTCTTATCAAACAATCCTTTCACTGCATGAATGTCTCTAAATTGTTCCTTCCCTAGAACATTGTGACATTTTGTCACAGGTATCTTCTTATGTTGTTCACTGCATGTCTGGCACATGTACATGTCACATGATGTGCAGAACCCGAAGGCTTCTTTCTCCCCACCATCGGTACAGATCTGACATGTAGGGTCAGTTACCTCATTGGCACTTGATTGCATTAGCTCACTGCTTCCTTGACTCATTTCAAGAAACTGAAACTCAGACCACTCAATATTTATCCACTAAAATTCTGTCAGTATAATACTCCGGGAGACACTCACTGTTAATTCACTGAAGTTCTGTTCGTGAGACACTCAATGTTATTCCACTGAAGTTCTGTCTGTGAGACACTCAAAGTTAATCCACTGAAGTTCTGTCCTTAAGACACTCAATGTAAATTCACTGAAGTTCTGTCCGTAAGACACTCAATGTTAATCCACAGAAGTTCTGTCCGTAAGACACTCAATGTTAATCCACTGAAGTTCTGTCCGTAAGACACTCAATGTTAATCCACTGAAGTTCTGTCTGTGAGACACTCAATGTTAATCCACTGAAGTTCTGTCCGTGAGACACTCAATGTTAATCTACTGAAGTTTTGTCTGTGAAACACTCAATGTTAATCCACTGAAGTTCTGTCCGTGAGACACTGGATGTTAATTCACTGAAGTTCTGTCAGTGAGACACTCAATGTTAATCCACTGAAGTTCTGTCCGTGAGACACTCAATGTTATTCCACTGAAGTTCTGTCTGTGAGACACTCAATGTTAATCCACTAAAGTTCTGTCTGTGAGACACTCAATGTTATTCCACTAAAGTTCTGTCCGTGAGGCACGCACTGTTAATTCACTGAAGTTCTGTCTGTGTGACACTCAATGTTATTCCACTGAATTTTGTCTGTGTGACACTCAATGTTAATTCACTGAAGTTCTAACTGTGAGACACTCAATGTTAATCGACTGAAGTTCTGCCTGTGTGACACTCAATGTTAAACCACTGAAGTTCTGTCTGTGAGACAATGTTAATCCACTTAAGTACTGTCTGTGAGACACTCAATGTTAATCCACTAAAGTTCTGTCTGTGAGACACTCAATGTTATTCCACTAAAGTTCTGTCCGTGAGACACTCAGTGTTGATCTACTGACATTCTATTAGATCAGTTGCTATTGGTTTGTAAAGTATTTTTCTTTGGCAATAAGTTGCAATTGAAATTTCCTAAAGCAATTTAAAGCAATATATAATATGCAGGTATATATATTGATTTTATCTATACTGTGAAAGGATTAGGTTATTGATTTTGGATGAGAAGATACTAAAGTATAAAATCAAACTTTGTTTACTTAAAGTTTAACAAAATAGATGAAAAAAGAACATTGAAAGAAACTGAACATGAAAAGAAACAAAATATTGCAAGGGTGGTGTGATTGAACCTGTTCATAGGCAGTAAGGCAATAGAAAATTAATTCCTAGATTCTCATCCCCGCCCGCCCGTCGAAAATATCTCTGCCCCAACGTTTTTTATTTTGAAAAATAAATGCATACATCAAAGTTAACATTATGAGTATGAATCGGTAGAGTACAAAAAAACGTAGTTTGAAACATTTAAGTGCAAATCTGCACTTCACAAGTGTCATTAGAAACAGTGAGAATGATAAATAAAAAATAAAAAATAAAACCAGCCCAACCACCCCATTTTTTCGCAAAATTCAGATGAGAATCTAGGAATTAATTTTCTATTGCCTAACGGAAATGCATAATACTGTGCAGCCACCTGGCAGTGGATTGAGCACCACTTAATATTTACACAAATATAATTATGTATCATGCTCAAGGGCCTTCAACTTTTTTCATGGTATCTTTAGAAACTTAAGAAATATATTAGATCTAACTTAAACTTAACAGATGAGCATCGCTTGTTTTTGTTTAAAATTTAGGCTGCCCATTCATAATGAAATCTTTAAATACTTAACTAAATAGCAAACAGTGTTGACCCCATCCAGACTCTAAAGACGTACAGACTGACCAGATCTGCCATAGGTTGCAAAGGTGACCTAAATTAGGACTTACACTAAAATGATTAATCCTTTACTGCATGGGATATGGCTGTTATCCATGGTCCGTGTAGATCTAGATCAGTTGGCACATCCATGCCATCTGATAAGGATCTACACTGTTCACCTTTTGATTCATTAGGAAAACAGTGTAAATCCTGATCAGATGACAGAGATGTGCCAGATGATCTGGATCTACAATGGTCACACATGCAACAAAACCAAGGTTACCTATATACATGTATGTGGATTAAAATTTGAGCAGAAGTTTTCAGATAATAAATGCAGAGGTCAAAGATTTCAGGATTATTCCTGAATTCAGGATTCTGTGTGTCTAAAAATGGTTGATTTTCTTTATTTTCCCTATATAAATTGACAAATGTTCAGGATTTCAGGATTTTCAGAATTTCTAACTTTCACCCTTTGTAAATGGATTTCTGATATATGTTGCAGTATGTTGGAGTCCTAAAGGAAAACAGCTAGTGGTGGGAAAGGAAGACGGATCTCTGATGCAGTATGATCCAGATCTTAATGAGAAAAGGCACTGGGACAGTCCAAATGTTCTTGTTTCATCCAGTGAAGGTAGGTACCATATACTTAATAGGATTCGGCTTTTTTCACTGCCATGGTAAGGCACCCTTACCCTTTAATTTTGGGGGAAATAACATGTTTTTGCATTTAAAAGGGAATGAAAAACCTTCTGTAAAGTTACATTTTGTTGGAAAATAATGCATGATTTTAATGAAATTTTGAGGTTGGAAGATGCCTGTAAAAGGCCCCTACTAAAGGAGAAAAAGCCCTGTCAATGAAAACCTCTTTTAGCCTATTATGTATGCTATGCTACATTCTGAAATTAGTATGTAAAAAAAATCCTTACCTTTTATTGATCTGATCAGTGAAAATAGATTTTTGTGATTGCTCTGATTTCTGTCCACATATTACGGTACTTTAAGATTTTATATACTGGTACAGATAAAGAAAGATAAACAAATTACATTACTTCAAAAATATGCATTTAAAACAGAACTTGTTTTAACCATTTCCTCTATATATATGCATTTTTATGCATGTGCCACTAGTGTAGATCTAGATCAGCAGGCATATTTGTGTCAACTGATCAGGATCTGCACTGGTTGCATTTTGGTCAGAAAAAAAACTAATAAACCAAAAAGTGAATAATATTGATCATGATCAGATTGCATACTGTTTGCCCAGGCAATAAAGGTGTATTTATGGAGGAAAGGATTAATGACTATTCAACAGTTTACCATTGTTGAGCAAGTAAATCATTCTGCATCTCTTCCTACATATTTTTGATTTGAGGTTTAATGAGAATACTTAAATAGTGTATGTTTAACCTTGTCTCCATGTTTACAACTTTTCTCATATTGGCAAAAAGATTAGATCCAGATCAGTTGACACATCCCTGCCATCTTTTCAGGATCTAACTGTTCACTTTAAGATTTATTAGGTTATTCCTAACAAAAAAGTGACCAACATAGATCTGGATCAGACAATACAACTTTGCCCACTTATCTGGATCTACACTGGTCGCACACATGATATACATTGTATATGGGGTAAAGGGTTAACAAGAATGAAAGAAAAGTGTTTGATTTATGAGATTGCAATTAATTTCAGCTATTGATCTGGTCTGGTTGTCAACATACTCGTTCCTGGTTGCGTACGTGACCCACGGAGCCGACTGCAGCGAGCAGCCTTGTGTTGTACTTATCAATGGATCGGTATGTTTCCAAAATTCTGGGGCCCAAGATCATCAGACTTGAGATTGGAGACCAGTCTTGAATCTCGTGCAGCTGATTGGCTGAAAATGGGACAGGATTTTAAAACTGAGTTTGGAGACAATTCTCAAATCTCAAGCATCTGATTATCAGATTGGTTGAACTTGAAATGGCGACACAGTCATAAAACTGAGATTGGAGACCAGTCTCAAATCTCTAGCATTTGATTGACTGAAATAGCAACTGATCAGTTTTATGATCTTGGGCTCAGATACTGTGGAATTTTTTTCTACCATGAATTCATTATATTGATTGGGATTTGTTTTCATGGATTTCGTGGGCAGATCTGTCTGTGAATTTTCAACATACACGATATTTATTATTTAATTTTTAACATCTTAACATAATTGAGGACTACAAAAGACTAAGAATCCACGAAAAACATTTTAATAACTCAAAAATATGAAATTTGATACCATGGAATACAAATGAATCCACAGTATCCACTAGAGGAAGACAAAATGAATTTGTCATTCTTTTTTTTCTATTTCTTAATCTTTTTCTCAAAGCAAAAATAATTTTCATCGTAAATCTCTACATTCAAAGAAATTAAAATCTGGAACAAAGTTGCATGTAGAGGTGAAGTTATGCACCTTGTACAAAGGTGTAGAATGCCACTCGATTGCTCACACTGGCGAGTAAATGATACGTTGGGTCGAGTAAAGCGGCAGAAACACTCAACTGACCGGGCGAGTAAATTTTTTAGCAATGCACATGTGTTTTTTTTGGAAAATGAAATATTTTCACTGATTACAAAATACAATTCGATTTCCAGTATTTCGGTCAATTTCCGGTGTATTCAGAACGTTTCTGATGTAAATTTAACAGCAGCGATTTATTTTTTATCCTCACTGGGTTTCCTAAATCAGAACGAGGCTGCAAGTGCATGTATTTTCCGATATATGTCAAAATGTTGGAACAAATGAAGATAACATTTTTTACACAAGGTAGGGCTGATGATGAAAAGCAAGAGAGCGAGCAAGATATTAAGAAAGAGATAGAACGAATAGAAAAACTACTGATTTGAAAGAGTATTTTATTTAAAATGTAAGGTGAGTGTACTTTCTGTAAGGGCAAGTGGACCTACTCACTCGACCTGCAGGGCGACTGGGTCCAAAAAAAATTTCTACACCTCTGTTGTAAGAATTATTACTTTAGACCATATTGTTGCACAGTTATCCATCCATTTTTTAAAGGTTGGAAAACATTTTTAGTTTTCTTTGTGTTTCACTATTAGCATTGATCATAGAATCTGTTGTGTAATTCTCCATATCATATGGTGTGTGTTTTGCTTGTGTTACAGAAGGATGGGCCAGCCAGTTACACTGTGTTTGAAGATATCTGTTATGGTACAGGCGAAGATAGGGAGAGAAAGTACCACTTTAACTATGTGCAGAAATGGTAGGTGAAGTTCAGCTAAGGAAATATTTCAGAAATACTGAAATGATTTAAAAACTGCATAATATACATATGCATTATATTATACTTGTGTGATTAAGCAGGATGTTGATGGGTTTTTTCCTGCAACCATTTTATGGCTGTTTGTTTATTTCACTAATAAAGTTTTGTGGCATCCATTCATCCTGTACTGTCTGGAAGATTTCTTTTAAACTTTCGCATATGATTTTGCAGAATGGGTAGATGGTTGTTAAAAAAAAAGATTTTCCCTGCAATCATTTTTTCCAGAGTTATGGCCCTTTATTTATTTAAGTATAATAATTGTGTGGCATCAACTTATTTTCAATCTCATCTTAGATGATCAGACTGGATGTGTCAATGTCAAAAAGAAAATATTTTTTCTTCAGCCATTTTACAAGAGTTAAGACCCTTCGTTAATCTATGAGTTAATTATCATGGGCACTATTTGTATTTTAAGTCAGTAAAAATGTTTGCCTCAAGTATTTTTGGATATTTTTTTGTTGGTAACAAAGTTTGATGTTTTTAAGCACTTTAGTGTGGCGAACTAATTCCTGTTAAATGGTAAAATTACTTGCAAAATAACCTAATAGAAGAGAGAAACAAAACTGTTTTCACTTGTGATCTAATGTTTGATAGAGTCATTAACAGAAAGAAAAAATTGTGACCTAGTGAAATATTAGTAGGTGTAGTAATCAACTTAAGAATTTTGGAAGCATATAAAAATGCACTAACATACACTGTATAAACCCCAGCATTTTTATGCCCCCGCCATGTAATGGCGGAAGGGCATATAGTGTTCACCCTGGCTGTGTGTGTGTGTGTGTGTCAATGTGTCAGTGTGTATGTTCGAAAATCGTGTCCCCTCTGTAACTTTGTTATTTCTTATTGGATTTTAAAATAACTTGGTATGAATGTTCACCATATCAAGACGGTGTGTCGCGTACAATACCCATGCCTTCAGGTCTAAGGTCAAGGTCGCTGTTACTAAAAATAGAATTTTCTTGTCCAGGCTGTAACTTCCTCATGAATGGAGGGATTTAAAAATAACTTGGTATAAATGTTCATTATATCAAGACGATGTGTTGTGTACAATACCCATGCCTGTAGGTCCAAGGTCAAGGTCACTGTTACAAAAAATAGAAATTTCTTGTACTGGCTATAACTTCGTTATTAACAGAGTGATTTCAAAATAATCTGGCACAAATGTTCACTATGACAAGGCGTTGTGTTGTGTACAATTCCCATGCCTGTAGGTCCAAGGTCAAGGTCACTATTACTAAAACCAGAATTTTCTTGTCTGGGCTGTGAGTTTGTTATTACTTATTGGATTTTCAAATAACTTGGTATAAATGTTCACCATGACAAACATGCATAGCGGGGGCATCCGTGTCCTATGGACACATTTCTAGTTTCCCTTATGGGGAAATTATAATTGGGAAATTTTTGTGTCGTAAAATCTTGAAATTCGGAAAAAAATTAATCACAAAATAAGCACAATTGGGATTTTTTCATAATTCACGTATATTCACACTAGCGGTTTTAATCAGCTTCACAAAGAATCATATTACGGTCTTGTTCATTAACAGAAAAGCCTTTAGTGAGGTAAATGACAGAATTAAGTTACTGACAATCCAATGACTGCCTTTCTATGGAAAAATAATATCCATCGGCAGTAAAAGTTTCATTGCGTTTGCAATTAATATGAAATGAATTTGCATTTGAAATTATAACCTGGGAGGGGGACGGTGGAGCATTTGTACAGTTCGTTTGTGTATGCTGTGTGACATTTCTTGAGAAAAACTCAACCAGTGTAGATCAAGAGCAGCCGGCACATCCTTGTATATTATATATTTCAGGGAAATGATTCTGGCAGCGTCTAGCAATGCCTCGGAGATTGGCATTATGGGTAAACATCTTGACAACAAGGTGAGTGGTTACATCACTGATATACTTCCGTTGACATTTTAACCTTTATAGTGCTCAGCACAGATTTTGTCACATTTACGACCAGTTTAGAGCCAGAGTTCAGGGCTGAAGGTTATAAAACTGAGCATGGAAACCAGTCTCAAATCTCAAGCATCTGATTGGCTGAAATGGTTTAAATTCTAACACAATATGGTTTACAGAGCTTTGAAAATAATGGCAATTCATTGTTTGGGGTATATCAAATAGTATATCACGTAAAAAGTTAAAAGTGACGTCAGAAAAAGGAATAATGGCACACAGCAGTGATATATGAATTTAATCCATGCATGCCTATGGAGAATGCTGTGGTCATGTTAGAGTTGTGGCTATGCCTCTTGTATGAATATTAATTCCGAAGCTCACTCATGAAATATCTTACTTTGGTAAAAACAAAAAAACTTTAATACTTATCCATATGGTTGAATCGTCTTGAGTGTAACAGCTGAATATGTGCCATTTTCTAGTGTTAGAATTTCTGATTTGTTTTATTTCTTGTTTTATGTCTGGTAACATTGGAGGATGATTTGTAATCATTTTATCTTGTGTTTTGCAGCAAGTTTTGGAGCGCTGGAACCTAGATGATGCAGCCAGAGCTGAGTGCCCTCTCACTGAAGACTATGCTGACACCTACCCTATGGGGTTTACTGTGGACTACTCAAGTCAGACCCCCATTCCACTAGGTGAGTACTGGGCTGTTAATAGATAATGGTAATATTTTATCCAGCAGGTGAGCTTTAATTTGTGATGATGACAATGATGATGATGGTGATGGTGGTCATGATGATCAGATTTAAAATGAAGATGATTATAAATTTATATTCAATTTATTAAGTGATTGCAAATTGCTGGTGCTGCTTCTGGTGATGATTGTCATGACAAAGATGATGATAAAATTGATGATGATGACGATCGTTATGGTAGTGATAATAATGAGGACCACTGTGGTGGTGGTGGTAGTGATGATGAGAATGAGATATTGATGATGATAATGATGATGATGTTGATGACCACTGTGTTAGTGATGATGATGAATAGATATTGATGATGATGATGATGATGATGATAGTTGTAATGATGATGACCACTATGGTGATGATGATGATGATGATGATGATGATGAGATAATGATGATGATGATGATAATAGATCATGTTTTAGTGCTAGAACAGCTATCTACGGACTAAACATGCAATTAATTTGAGCAGTTTTCTAGCAGTAATGATGCTGATAATCTTCCAAGTCTAGTTTCTGATATACATTTCTTACTATAATTCAGGTGATGAGAAGACACACCCAGCCTCACCTATCATACTGATACTGTCTACGGAGGGTCTGATCATTCCCTACCACATGGTGTACATGCACAGGGAAGCTACCCCCATCACCGCTCCACCTCAGGTGCTGAATACAGCGGGATTGCGGACAGGGGCTGGTAGGTTTATAACTACTCAGATGAAATCAGGACCCAAGATCACAAAACTAAGATTGAAGACCAGTCTCAAATCTCAGTCTCAAGCATCTGATTAGCTGAAATAGCCACCAGTTGCGATTTCAGCCAATCAGATGCTTGAGATTTGAGACTGGTCTCCAGATTCAGTTTTATAATTTTGGGCATAGGAATTCTAAAATATATATTTAAAATGCTTATTTTTGGTGCACACAATTTCGTGATTTTCAGTAAAAGGCAATTTTTATGGGTTCATAATTGGCGTATATCTGTTTTTGGAAACCAATATTTACTTACAATAATATATTCATATTAATTTCTTATACATTTTCATAAAAGCTTTAAAATGATGGATAAAATAAATAAGTATGGTAACTTTTGTCTTTCTTTATTATAAAAATATTAATTATTCCTCACAAAAATACTTTGTGTTGTTAAGATTTCTTGAATTTGTTTCAGCAGCGCCACCTGCCATCCCAGCAGCCCAGCCTGCTGCTGTAAAGAACCTGTTTGGAACAGGAAGTGCTTCACAGACTGGTTCCAAACCACTCTCAACTGGTTTTGGTGCTGCAGCTGGTTCCACCGCTAAATCAGGTTTCTCTTTTACTCCAAGCCAGGTTCCAGCCCCAACAGAACAGTCAGGAGCCATCCCAAAATTTGGTGCTGGATTTAACTTTGCTGGTTCTTCTACTCCACAATCAGGAGCAGCAGCTGGCTTTTCATTTACTCCAAGCTCGGGGACACCAGCCACAACAACAAAATCTGACCAATCAGAAAACAAATCATTATTCAGTGCAGGATTTGGGACTGGTACCCTGCCTGGTTCTACCAACAAATCAGGAAGCAATGCTGGTTTCTCATTTACTCCAAGCTTTGCAGCGACAACAACTGCAGCTACAGCTGGTACCTCTATTTTTGGTGGCAAAACAGCAAGTACAGGTAATAATCTTTTAAATACTTTATTACACAAATATTGTTCTAGTCCTTGTACGTCATTTATATAACCTTAATTGATAATTGGTAAGCCCAGTTTCTGATTATAGAAGACAAAAATAAAAATTGGTTGTTTTTAGCTCGACTATTCGAAGAATATGTCGAGCTATTGTACTCACTTTGGGCGTCGGCGTCGCCGTCGCCGTCGCCGTCGCCGTCCCGCTTTGGTTAAAGTTTACGTGCAACCTACCTATATCTTAAAAACTACTATAGCTACAGCTTTTAAACTTGGCACACTTGTTCATCATCATGTCCCGAGTGTGTTTGCCAAGAACCATAACTCTAACTTTCATTTTGATCAAATTATGGCCCTTTTTTGACTTAAAATTTCAGGTTAAAGTTTGCGTGCAAGCTACTTTACAGACTCATAACTTCAATACTACTTATACTACAGCTTTGAAACATTCAACACTTGTTAATCATCATATCCCAAGTGTGTATGCCAAGAACCATAACTCTAACTTTCATTTTTATCAAATTATGCCCCTTTTTCGACTTAGAATTTCAGGTTAAAGTTTGCGTGCAAGCTACTGTACAAACCCATAACTTCCATACTACTCATACTACAGCTTTGAAACTTTGAACACTTCTTCATCATCATAATTCAAGTTTGTCTGCCAAGAACCATAACTCTAATTTTCATTTTGTACAAATTATGGCCCTTTTTCGACTTAGAATTTCAGGTTAAAGTTTGCGTGCAAGCTAGTTACTTTCATACTTCTTTTACTATAGCTTTGAAACTTAAGACACTTGTTTACCATCATGACCCTGACTATTTATGCCAAGATCCATAACTCTTTCTTTCTTGATAATCAAATTATGGCCCTTTTTCGACTTAGAATTTCAGTTAAAAGTTTGCGTGCAAGCTACTGTACAAACCCATAACTTCCATACTACTTTTACTACAGCTTTGAAACTTTCAACACTTGTTCATCATCATAATTCAAGTTTGCATGCCAAGAACCATAACTCTAATTTCCATTTTGTTTAAATTATGGCCCTTTTTGACTTAGAATTTCAGGTTAAAGTTTGCGTGCAAGGTAGTTACTTAAATACTTCTTGTACTATAGCTTTGAAACTTAACACAGTTGTTTACCATCATGACCCTGACTATGTGTGCCAAGAACCATAACTCTTTCTTTAATTTTTTTATCAAATTATGGCCCTTTTTGTACTTAGAATTTCAGGTTAAAGTTTGCCTGCAAGATAGTTACTTTCATACTTCTCGTACTATAGCTTTGAAACTTAAGACACTTGTTTACCATCATGACCCTGACTATGTTTGCCAAGAACCATAACTCTTTCTTTCATTTTTAATCAAATTATGCCCCTTTTTTGACTTAGAATTTCAGGTTAAAGTTTGCGTGCAAGCTAGTTACTTTCATACTTCTTGTACTATAGCTTTGAAACTTATCCATCATCATGACCCTGACTATGTATGCCAAGAACCATACCTCTTTGATTTTTTTCAAATTACTGCCCTTTTTAGACTTAAAAATTAAGGTTTAAAACTTTGTATACCTTTATTTTATCTTACATCATGTTTATTTTCAAAGGCCCATAACTCATCCTTGCTTTTTTATATTTGATTTTTGCCCTTTTCACTTGAAATTAGAATTAAGACTTATAAATAATTGTTAAAGGTTCAATGTTAGTGTTTTTCATATGTAATGCTATAGAAAATGTTTACAACAGATGTACTTAACATACTTTGGTTGAAAGTGTTGAGTAATTGTGGGGTGGGTGGGGGCATATACTATACTATACTATACTATACTATACTATACCATACCATACCATACCATACCATACCATACCATACCATACCATACCATACCATACCATACCATACCATACCATACCATACCATACCATGCCATACCATTACTATATTATTACTATACTATACAATACTATACTATACTATACTATACTATACTATACTATACTGTACTATTACTATACTATTACTATACTTTTACTATACTATTACTATACTATTACTATACTATTACTATACTATTACTATACTATACTATACTATACTATACTATACTATACTATACTATACTATACTATACTATACTATACTATACTATTACTATACTATTACTATACTATACTATACTATACTATACTATACTATACTATACTATACTATACTATACTATACTATACTATACTATACTATTACTATACTATTACTATACTATTACTATACTATACTAAACTATACTATACTATACTATACTATACTATACTATACTATACTATACTATACTATACTATTACTATACTATTACTATACTATACTATACTATTACTATACTATTACTATACTATACTATACTATACTATACTATACTATACTATACTATACTATACTATACTATTACTATACTATACTATACTATACTATAACTATACTATAACTATACTATTACTATACTATTACTATACTATTACTATACTATTACTATTACTATACTATTACTATACTATTACTATACTATTACTATACTATTACTATTACTACACCAGCAACACCAACACCACCACCAACAACATCAACACCACCACCAACAGCAACATCAACAACAACACCAACAACCAACACCACCACTACCACCACCAACAACAACACCAACAATGACAACACCAGCAACCAGCATACCATACTGTACTACACCACGCCACACCACTATAGGTGGGCAGGGATAGTAAGTTGATGGGTGTGGGATCAGTGGTTTATGGGCTGGGTTGTGTAAACCCTAAAAAAATCTACAAGAATAAATTAAGTGTAATTTATTGATTTCCTAACTTGGATTAGGAAACTTGTGTTCATGTGTGTTTGTTGGAGGCGTCATAAACTCCTGAATCACTCCCCAGTTTAAATGAAGCCCAGTTACAATGTGCTTAATAATTCTGACTTTTCGAATAGTCGAGCTTGCAGTCGTTTCCCGACTGGCTCTTGTTTTACAATTTACACTGCAAAAGCTCAAACTGAACTTTTTGTGGCAAAAAGTATTAAAAATGTTTAATTGTTGAAAGAGTTAACTTAACAGTTTAATACATTACTGTTAAATTGAATAATTTGTGTAAAAATGTTTATCATTGCATATTACTTGGAAAGACCTTTTCTTTTTTTTTGTCCAGATTTACAATGTGTTGTCTCACTTACTAAACCTGTGGTATATTGACTGGCCACTATGTATCTTTCTCCTCTACATCCTCTAAAATGAGTATCATGCAGGTTTCCTCACCCAGTCCTGTAATAAACTACATGTATTGTCAAACTGTTTCCTAAAGTCATGCCAGATATTTGTAATAACTAAGTTATTGTGCTACTATGATGATTTTAAGTGAAAAAAACTAGTTAGTGTTGTTATTTTCTTTCAGATGCAGCAGGAACTAAATCCTCCACAGCAGCGCCATCTAGTGGTTTTGCTTCAACAGTGCCCTCTGGTGGTTTTGCTTCAGTAACACCCTCTAGTGGTTTTTCAGCACTCAGTCTGCCTGCAAAGCCAGCAGATCCAGCTTCACAGACAAATTCTTCCAATTTTGCATTTAAACATGCAGGAACATCAGCCCAAGCTTCTACTTCCATATTTGGACAGAGTGGGCAGGGCCAAACAGCTATGCCCATATTTGGTCAAGGTGGGCAGGGCCAGTCTTCTACACCCTTATTTGGTCCACCAGCTCAGAAGACTACAGCACCAGCTACAGCAGCAACAACAGCACCAGCAACGTCTGCTTTTCCAGGCTTTGGAAAAACACCATCTTCTAGCTCATTTGGAGGTGAGAGTAACCACATTTGCATTATTTTGGGACCGACCCCTGCCAGCATCAATAAGAGGAATATTGAATATGTTTTTAAGCTCAATTAATTGCCTGAAATTTTATTTTGTTCATCTTTTACTCAATGGGATATGGCTGTTTATCATGGGCAAACAGTGTAATCCAGATCAACTGGCACGTCTGTGCAACTTTGTGATTGATCAGGATCTACAATGTTAGGTGTTTGATTGATTTGGTTATTTCTGACCAATAAGTGAACTCTGTAGACCTTGACCAGACAGCACCCGTATTTGTAAAAGGTTATACTGCAAATGTCGAGGAAGATTAAGTGCTAGCAGTCAATTTCTGTTTGTTTTTGAATTGTTTCGAGCCAGTTTGCTGAAACAATTCAATGTTTTGTTATATGAGCCGTGTCATGAGAAAACCAACATAGTGGTCAATTTTTCACATTTTTACTTTTTGATACAAATCAATAGGCCAAGTCTATCTGTGCATTTTAATACTAATTTTAATATTTTATTCCAACTAAAAGTTGACCAAAAACAAATTATAAACATATAGGGGTATTTGTTTTCACCAATTATTATAACGTCTTGACGTCGCCAAACGACGTCATTTTATTAATAAACAAAAGTTTTGATGTACAGCGTACCAAACAAAAATGTTCAAAGAAGCAAACGAAAATATCAGGTATTTGATCGGCAGTTGTAGTATTTTTTGTCTGAGTTTATGTGAAACACTGTTCTCCCCCATCTGGCGTTAACTAATTTACCACCATCGATCCCTGACCTGATCCCCTGAATGATAAAATTTTTAGGTAAAAACTTTCAACAAACCATCTTATGTAACAAGACGGCCAAAGTTTACATTTAAACTTTTACTTATTTCAATACACCCTTTTCTTTCGCGTATTTTAATACCAATTACATAATATTTTATCACGAGAACGTAGGTCAAAAATAAGTTACAAACGTACAGGGATAGTTTGTTTCAATGATTTATTTCGCGTCATGTTGTCGTAAAATTCGACGTAATATTCATCTTTATTAAACACACTAAAGCGTATGAACGTATAAAAACACAACCTATAAAACAATCAAAACAATTCATAGTTTATATCTTTAGTCTTGAAGTTTTGTACCATCTAATTCTTAACATGTCTGTCCCACCAATAAAATGTAGTTGCAATCACCAACGTATGCTGTCTGCATATCAACGTATGCTGCCTGCGTATCACTCTTCCGTCGGTACTGGACATGTCTCATTTTGTGCTGCAGTTCTTACATACTGTCGGACATTCTTGTATAGGTACTTCTGTCGGTCGGCAGAGAGACCACCTGGAGGCAAGATATCGGGCATTTGATTGGGGGTGAACACGGTATTCGCCTCTCGAATGATCGATTTAGGTCGTTCATCGCCGTCGGGAGTCCTCTTTACAAACACGACGCCTGGACTGCTATAAACAACCCTGTAATTAACGGTTTAATATTAGAAAATCTTGACGATGTGTTATATATAATTTTGCACGGATATAATAAAAAAGTCTGTATCTCCAAAAAGAATAAAGAAGGAAATCGGCAAATGTGTTTTACGAGTGTTTTTTTTTTTAATTTCTAATTCCGTAATAGGGCGCCCGATTAAAAAATTATATCAAACCATATGCAGGCAAACCATTAACTGTCCTTGCGGTTTTTCATCAAATAGTATTGACAAACTATCTACGTTATCACTGGGAAGGAAGACCGAATGATAGACCAGACATACCATTCTAAAGGTAATATTTTTCGCAGAATATTAACAGAAACACCGTTCAACAGACGGTTGATTTCGAACTTTAAAATCGCCTTAACGACGAACATTCGCCGTACGTCGGTCAGTGCATATTTTGATAAAATGTGACCGAAATCGGAAATTACGCATAGATTGATTCGATTGCAGCTAATATAAATCAATAAAATTAGTTACATGTTGTTAGTAAATATTCCGCGTAAATAAAGCACGTTTACGACATAATTTTTTTTCGGGCGATTTCCGTATTCATATCAAGACATGCACTGACGCTCGGCGGTATTATTGATTGATTGGAACAGATTGTCTGTTGACCGTCGTTTACCTGAATATTCTAATGAAAAGCTTCAAAAAAATATTTTATGCCAATGTCGGTAATTGACATATTTGGTCTATGATTTGGTCTTCCTTATCAATATATGCACTGACCAGCGTACAGAGAATATTCGTTGTAGTACGACGATATTACAGTACCACATCAATAAATTGATTTAATTTTAACTAATCAAATCAGTAGAATTATCAAAACATCTGTATATAGTCATTTATAGATACTATTCTAAGAAAAAATCATTTACAATAACATGAATGCCGATTTCGGTTAATGATACCAAGATATGCACTGACGTAACGCAAATGATCGTTGTTGCTGCGATTTTACACATCGGTGATCACATAGACGCAACATTCTCGATCGGACAACCACTTAGAAATATTCTGAGCCAGATCGTCTGCTATTGTCGTTCATCTGAGGTAACCGGTCGAGCTGTTTCTCAGTTGCTCTGTTGTTCAAGAATATAACCAGTTGTTTAGCTAACCATGGTTAAAACTTAAAAAATGATTTTCATTTTCACTGACTTGCATGATCGCAGTGTCACTACCTTAGTACTGGCCTCTAACATCCAAGAGTTACACCCAAGAAAATCGCCTCTGAGGGTGTATAATTTCCTCAGAAATTCATGCCTTGTTAGTGTAACAAATTGTTATTTTTTTAACAGTCAGCTTAACGATAGTATATTAAATACAATTATACGACACCTGAAGTGTTGGTAAGTTGAAATGCCTGGCAGAGACTTGAAGTACTGGCCAAAAAAGTCCTTCCAGTTATACCATGTCCAGGCTGGGTAAAGCACAGCTTCATTCACGCTTGACGACTTATTCACTTGGTTAGTTAGATCGGACATGGAGTCCGCATCGCAACGTCTGTAAAAGAAACACTTAAACTTTGCTTCGATTACAATGAAATTATGTCGGCATACACATAATTTGCATTGAATACTACATTTTGCACTTTTATGAAGTGTTTATTTTCTGTCAAGGATTTTACGTGAAAGAAAAGTCTACGGAAAAAATACATGTATGACCGTGTTACTAGGAAACGGATACTTATTATAATGAAGCTTACCTGTATAATTTCTTGAAGTTGGCAAACCCGGCATCAATCAAACATCTACTATGTCCAGGAATCTGCATGTGCAGCTCTATTTCCTTATGTAGGCCGGTCATGACTCGCCACAGCAGATAGGCTAACACATACCGGTTTTTATTTTGCCCTGCGAATATAACAGAATGTGATTGTTTAACAGTTGGACTAAAATACCGAATTCACCGAGGACTGTGGTAGAACGCAATATTACCGATCATGGTTCGAACCCCACGAACGGCGAGACCCATCCGGAACTTTCTGCATCCCATTAGTTCAGCAAAAATAATAGATAATAATGTTATACCCGGTAAGAGCAGCCAACGAGCGGGCTTATTAAAAGCTGTAAGACTTGTTTTCCAATCGATGTTACATAAATAGGTTTAAAATACACGAGGTTTGAACTTTGAAATGATTATGAAAATTCTTCAAAAAATGAGTTCACTGGTATCAGAAATGTATCTTATGAATGAAATATTCCAGAAAGTCAGAACTGTTACTATACTTAAAGGAGAATTAGTATTTCGTATGGCGGAAGTTTAATCGTTTATTAGCATTTTTACCTATTTTTTATCATTTGTACCTAAATTTTATCCAAAAAGAAAAGAAAAAGAACCTCCACAATTGTCTGCATGCAAAGAACAAAATTCCTCCTGTTTGCCAGCACGTTCAAACCCATCATGCATCATGCTTATGACAGAGTTGGGGCCATGAGACAGTTTTCCGTCAACACCGATGCTCTGGCTTTCATCAAACATGTATATAAGCTGCCGTGGTTCTCCATCCGACCGAAAACCAAACACCTGCACCTATGTATACACGCAGAATTTTATTATTGGTTGCTAGAAATCGATTGCTGGATTTGTTATTTTATGAAATGCATAAAGTTCATCTTTTTTTCCGTAGAAGTAGTGCATAGAATACGTTAAAAGCTTATTTCTAAAAGTTTCGCGACAAGGTAACATACAGGCAGACAAACAGGCCAGAGGGGCAGACGGGCGGGGGCGCACGGACAGACTAGACGGACGGACGCGGAAGGACGAACGGGCGGGCGGACAAACAGGCAGACGGACAGACGAACGGGCGGACAGACAGACAGACAGACATCAGACGGACGGGCGGGCGCGCGGGCAGACCGTTCATCGCTGATAAAATACATCTCGAGCGGAGGCACTAAAGAAGAAGGGATGTACGAAAGAAGAAAAAATACCTTTTTCAACGTCAGAAAGTACAGAGGTCCCATTTGACGTGCATGGTGTGGCAACGTGACGTTCTGCGCAAAGTCGAATGTGAAATGCATTGTGTCGGGAACCGTGCCATTTTCGGTAGCCCTTTCATTTGCAGTCTTACTTTGCCGTACTAAGTTCATATACAATGCTCTCTCTTCCTGTGCCAGCATAATGTGCGCCTGCATTGCCGCTGTAGATTCTAGTTTTTCCTGTTCAGAAATAGCATCTAGAATCTTTTTCCTGAATTGTTCACACTTTGAACAGACATCATGACGCGGGGAAGCAATAACAATATGAGGCACACAAGACTTCCAAATTTGACAAAAGGTCGTCCTCTTAACAGTTCTTACATTTTGTTCCTTGAGACTTTCAACATAAATGCCATGCAGTGCTTTCTTTGTCAGAGAACAGTGTAAAAATATAGGAGGGAGATCACCACGTCCCCGTGGAGCAGCTGGTTGTGGTAATCCGTTTTCCTCAGCGTATGAACGCAAAAACGTAACGATTCTCATAACGTCTTCAAACATAAGAGCGTGTTTTGGCTTTTTACCGTTATTTCCATGTTTTCTCGGCGAAACTCCATGGTCATTTACATGCGCACTCAAAGCCCTTAGAGTAAAGTCTGTTATGTCATAGAGTGTCATAAAGGCTTGTCGACATACTCTCTTGCCCTGAAACGAATATGTGTAAGTAGGGCGTTTTCTTGTACCTCTCTTTGTTTCCGTTTCTGTCGTTTTACTTGTACTTAAAATGCACATTATCAGTTGTTCTTTCTCTTCCTTTAACATCTCTCTTACAGAAAGAATGTTTTCTTCTATATCTGTCTTGCTAAAATTTTCAATACATTTATTTCCACAACTACAACTTAGGAAAGTAACTCTCTCAGTTGTTTCAATAAATGGTTCTTCCATTTCATTTTCGGTACAATTCTCAAAGAAATGCGAAACAAGTTCATCGTTTGCAACGTCAGTGTCAGTAACTTCTGTATCCGATAAGAAACTTGAATCATTCTCACACGAACGTGTATCGGTTACATCACTTATTCCAAAAAATTCATTGAATAAAATGTTGATTTCCTGCAAAACAAAATAAAACTTGTCTACAAACTGCACAGTAAAATCTAGAAACCAATTGCGGCCAAACTATGTACACCGCGTACATATTTATCAAGATTGACAAGAAAGGGAAAACCCAATAACTTAGCTCTATTTTTAGCAGACACTCGTCAGGAAAACAAAATATTGTTTTCATTCAGTTTAAGCAATCGAATACATTTTTCGTTAAATGTGAATTGAATTTAGTGCATCGGCATTAAAAATATTACTACAGTAGTGTAATAAGTAAAAAAATCTCCATTTTTCGTTAAGCAGACGTGTACAGTGATCATGTTTTAAATCAAGCGGGTTATTATCTTCCTTGTCATCAATGTATTTTTCTACAAGTTTTTTATGTAACGAACACTTAGTAAAAAAAAAATAAACATCCCAAAAGAATTTACAGAAGATATATCAGGGAAATACGATGTATCGATATGTCATCTCTAGAATAGCGTTTCAAGAAAAAAACTGAATAGCTCTTGAAGAGATTTATTTTTAGGTTGGCAATTATTTACAAAGTGTTACATAAAACATTTTAAATTTTAAATTTTACCTGCAGTTCTCCACCGCCTTCTGCCATTCTTATATAATTTGAAAAAAGACCGCTCACTACATTATTTGTTTATGTTTACATCGATCCATGGATACCGTGCACTGTCACTGAAGAAGTACAACGAATATCAATTATTAACGTGACATGCTTAATTGCAATTAAAAAATCGCGCGAAGTTTAGCGTCAACTTTACGTCGCGTTTTTATCGGTTACGTCATTTGACCACTATGTTGGTTTTCTCATGACACGGCTCATATGTATTTTAGCAGCTGGTTCCAGCATGCCACCACCAGCAAGTAGTAAGCCGGTTCCCAGCTTCACAGGTCAAAGTTCAGCTTTCACTGGAATGCCGTCTGCATCAGGTGGGCAAGCCAGATCTGAAGGTCTCGCTGTAGATACAAAGTCAGCAGGTAAGGGTTATCACAGTCTTAACTCCTTTAGTCCATGGATACGGCTTTGATCCTGTGTGCAGCAAGTCTAGATCAAGATCTGCCTGCAGGTCATTGCAGTCTGAACAAGATCTACACTGTTTGCTTTTAGATTTCTTAGATTATATCTTACCAAGACTGGACAGTGTAGATCATGCTCAGATTGCAGGGATATGCAGGCTTCTTAATCTACACTGTTCACGTATGGGATAATTGGGATACATGCCATATCCTTGTTGTAAAAAGTTAGGCATTGAACTTAAGTACTTGCCAATTTGTCAATTTATGTAATTCCGTTTGTTGTATTTAGGGATGTTTTACAGATATTTTTTTACTGAATTTAGTGAACAATGTATATCCTGATCAGATGCTGCACCCAATATTCTCCTAGATCACTGAGTTGTTTCTTTGCCTGCAATACTACATTTCAAAATCAAGCAAAGGGATTTTTTGACATCGATTCCATCTGTTTTTGCAACCAGTTTTTATTCTCTACATACTTTACTTTCAGGTGCTGGAACATTTGCCCCAAGATCCCCCACTGAGGCGCCTCCTCCTCCTTCTTACCCAGGGTTCACGACCCGCCCACAGTCCCCGAAGTATGCCCCGCCTCCTCAGTATGCCGGTGAGGCCCAGGATGGGGGCAGCGACTTGCCAGCAAGGGAGGGAACTGATGCTGTAGATCAACAATTCTCCAAGAGTATTTTAGACGAGGTTCATTTAGACTTGTTTCTCTTTTATTATGTTACATCATGGGGAAATGGGTCTTCGATGATATTTTTTGACATTGACCGGTCTCCAATCTACAATCATTTCTTTGGTTTGAATTTGGATCACCCTCAAAATAGACCAATCAGGCACTAGAGTTTGAGACTGGTCCCCAATTTCAAGCATTCCTAATGGACCAGTCTCAAAAAATAAACCAGTCAGAAGCAAGTGTTACAGACTTGTCTCCATTCTCAATTTATGATCTTTGTCAGGTCTTTAGATCAAAACTTCAGTCTGATTGAGAATTTGCAGTGTAAGTTTGGTAACGAATACCGTCATCACATAGGTATAGGCACACTTTTACTCTGTTTTGTTTCATCATTCAGAAGTTGGGGATGGGGACAGTACACAAGTTTACCAGCTGTAATAAAATTTGAACCCAATTTTTATAGTAAATTTGGGCTCATTTTAAGAGTGCGCCCTATTCTCATGTGCGACCCATACATGAGTAATTATGTTAGTGATAAGTTATACCATTTGAATTTGAATTTGCAAATCACTGTTGAATGCTAGTGTTATTTAACTATGGAGTGAATTTTGCACAAAACCTAAAGATGACAAATTTGTTGTGATTATATTATGATATTAATACTCACTGTAACATGGTTAATTTCTCTGGAGTTGAATTTTGCGCAATTGCCCTAGTGCTTTATATGGCAAATTAAACCAGTGCAAAATAAAATGATAAAATGATATGGTAGTTTGCACAGTTTCTATTCCTAAAGTTAAAAACCATCCCAAGTGTACTTTCACTTCAGATCCAACACTTTGAGAGAGAACTGGCGGAGTTGAGGCAGAGTGCTGCACGCACAGATTGCACCGTGGGTACTAAAGATGATATGAAGAAATTACGACTGCAGACGCAGGAGATGGAGAATTTCTGTACAGAGATAAAGGCAACTGTCAAGGTAAAATTATTTTCTTTTGTCTAATTAAACTTCAGTTATACAGTGAAATCCTGCTTTAATTTTATGTTTTCCAGTGAATTATAGACTTTTCTCAGTGAAATTTAAATGGTATTCCAATTTTGAAACTGTGAAATACCATTTTTATTTTCACTGTTTTTGCCGAAATACTTTTATTTAGCTTATCAACTCCCTTTGGTATGCCATTCTTGGTGTATCTGAAATAAAATTTAGAACTATTTTCTTCCGCTTCACTCGTAAAAATCAGTTTCTGGAGTTTACCCATGAAATAAAATCAATATTTCACTGAAACTAACATATTTCCATTATTTATTACCTTGTATGTTATCAAAATAAATTATAATTACTGGCATTATATCTATGAAAACCAATTGTATATTGGATTATTGTTAAAGTGCAGTTATAACCTTATTTCTCTAACATAATGACACAGTGATAATGTTTGACAATATCTACGTGTTAACAAGTCAGCTTTTTTTGCAATTTTAACAATTTAGACAGAAATTAATTCATTAATATCCATAATAAACCATGTGTTAATATTGTATGATACTTTTTTATGCTTTTAACACATTTATTTGTTAATTTAACATTAGAATTTGAATGTTTGTCTTTTACAGGAACAAAATACCGATGTGCAGGATCAGAGAGCGTTGTGTTTGGACATGTTCTCCATGGTAGAAGAGTGTCGTATGAGGCTGCAGATGAACACGGACCCCAAATACATCCACCTGCTAAAATCTAGGGCACTGGATCCCGGGAGTGCAGAAAAGTTAAAGCAATTACAGCTGCAGTATCAGGTGAGGCAAGGAACCAGCTAAAATGTGTCTTCTTGGATATTTTTAGCATTTATACATCTTATTGGCTGAAATGACAACTGGTTGCTATTTTATCTAATCAGATGCTTGAGATTTGATACTGGTCTCCAGTTTTTGTTTTATGATCTTGGGCCCTGTTACATATGCCTTGTGTTTTTGCAGGTGTTGGATCAAGGACTGAGAGATGTGGACCTGATTTTGGATACACAGTGGGAGGAATACCAACAACGGAAGAAAAACAAGACCAACAGGCAAGGATTCTAAGGGCTTTCTTTCCTTCTTTAGTAGGGGCTGTAAACAGGCGCCTTCCCCTCAGAAAAAATTCTTTTAAATCATGCAGTTTTCCACAAAAAGAAAGTTTACACCAGGTTTATTCATTACTCTTGGAGAAGAAATTAAGCTATTTTTCCCACAATTATAGGCCATGGGCCCCTTTCCCTGGCAGGTGAAAAAAGCCCAGCTAAGTTCCAAAAATATCCCTTTCCACCTTATATATAAAGGCCTTTATGGCATGTTTAACCATTTCCTCGTTATATACGCATTTTTACGCATGTGCGACCAGTGTACATCTGTGCCGTCTGATCAGGATCTGCTCTGGTCGCATTTTGGTCAGAAATAACCTAATTAACAAAAAGCGAATAGTTTAGATCCTGATCAGATGGCACAGATGTGCCGGCTGATCTGGATCTACACTGTTTGCTCATGCAATAAAGGTGTGACTATGGAGGAAGGGGTTAAACAATACAGATCCAGATATACTGGCACATTCATGCTGTCTGATCAGGAAATACACTGTTAGCTATTTGATTAATTTGGTTATTTCTGACAAAGAAGTGAATGTTGTAGATCCTGATCAGAGAGCACAAATGTACTGGCTGATCTGGATCAATACTGTTTACTGCCTTTATACAGAGTGAAGGACTAAACTTTAAACTTTATTTTTTATTTAAATGCAACTTAAAATATAAAATCTTTTTATCATATATTAAAAAAAATCAGCCTTCATTTTCCACTTCTTACAGGTGACATGTATTCTGTGGAACCCCGAATTCAAGTTTCATGAGAAGTCACAAATATAACCCTTGACGCCTCCATGGGATAAAGTTGATATCCTCTAGGCAACCAGTATATATCCAGATTAGCCTGCACCATGTTACCTTTTAGATTCAGTGGTTCTGGCTGATTTTAACCCTTTCCTCCATAAATAGGCATTTTTACGGATGTGCGACCAGTGTAGATCCAGATCAGCCGGCACATCCGTGCCGTCTGATCAGGATCTGCACTAGTCGCATTTTGTCAGAAATAACCAAATGAATAAAGAAGCGAACAGTTTAGATCATGATCACATGGCACAGATGTGCGGGCTGATCTGGATCTAAACTGTTCGCCCACACAATAAAGGTGTGTCTGTGGAGGAAAAGGTTAATCTATACTGGTTGGCTATGCGATTTAAGGCATATCCATGGAATAAAGTTAAATTAGTGTGGCACATAAATTAATGCAAATTTCTGTTTATCTGTGCTGTCTGATCTACACTATTAACTTTTGATTCATTAAGTTATTTCAGACCAAAAAGCAATCAGTATAGATCCAGATTAGATTGCACAGATGTGATCTTGATCTACAATACTTACACATGCAATAAAACCCATATTATATGGATTAAACTGTTAACCTATTTTGTTTCATCATTTACATTGTACAAACCCCCACAAAAAACTGTCTACTAGTGTAGATCCAGATCTGATTGCATGGATATTCCAGCTGATCTGGATCTACACTGCTTTCATTTGCAACCTGTATATATGGAGTAAAGTGTTAACACATTATGCTTTATTCATTTACAGAGTACAAACCCCAACAAACGACACTGTCTATCGGGTAGTGAAGAGTAACCATAATTTAATCATCGCACAGAAATCAAAGCTGAAGGACCTTGAGGAACGTCTGAAACAGCTCAAGTTATACAACCGAACATCCAACTGGAATAATACTTCTGTGAACATCACCACAACAGAGTAAGTTATAGAGGATATTTGTTTTCACCAGTGTAAGATAGAAATATATTTCACCGAGTGAGCTCCGGAATTTGTATTTTCATGAGTGGCGAAGCCACAAGTGAAAATACATAATTCCGGAGTTCATGAGTGAAATATATTTCTATCGTTCAATGATAAAAACAAATTCTTTTTTTATTTTATGCTTTTAGTGCACAATTTGTGCGAATTTGACAGCAAAATTGCATTAAATGGCATCAGAAACGTTCGTTATGACGTGACGTCACGACGTCATATATCCAAATTTGAGCCCGTTTTCTAAATGTTCTCATACGGAATGTTATGTATGTTTGGGTACCACCGTGAACAAATCAGTGAAAATAAAAATGAGATTCCACTGCTTGAAAACAGTGAAATACCAGTTTTATTTCACCGGGAAAATTCTATAATTCACTGAAAAGCATAAAATAAATATACACTTCTGGCCACCTTCTGCCCAAATCTTTTCAAATATGAATTTCTAGAATATGTTCCAAGATATTTGTCTGCATTCTATAGTATGTTTTGGCAGCATTGTTTGTACAAAAAATAAATGGTAAAATCTGACATCCATGACATTTAGTGATTTTGAAAGGGGTACAGGTACATTTTGGTTGGCCAGCTGCAACTTGCAAATTTTGAGACTGCATTGCACACACTCTCCTGCCAAAAAGTCCAGTAAAGTCTGAAAAAATAAGAACATGGTCTTATTTCATTTCAGCAAAACAACTGAGTTATCTTACCTGGCAGAAACTCTAATTTCAGAAAATTCAGTAAAGTCTGCAAAAATGTGATCTTATTTCATTTCAGCACAACAACTGAGTTATCTTACCTGGCGGACACTCTCCTGTCGGGAAGTCCAGTAAAGTCTGCAAGTAGCTCTTCAGTGAAGGAGGAAACATCAAAGAACAGAAACAGACTTGAGAAGTTGAGAGAGCACCTTTGTAGAAGACATGTACCTGTTATACGTTCAACAAAGCCAGGTTTGTCTTCTTGATCTGAAAAAAAACAACATCATGAATAAAAAAGAACGTGATCAGATGGCATGAATGTGATTACTTCACTGTTGTCCTATGGGATAACAGTCATATTCCATGGAGTAAACAGGGAATGGCTTAGAGGGAGACGGGAGAAATAGTCTCCCAAATTTCCTAAACTACTCCCTCTACTGAGCCAAGGGAGAAGTTTTTCACTATATATTTCTAATAGAAAGCTGAAAACTTCCAAAACTTCTCCCTTAAATTGGAAAAAAACTTCGCACTGTTCTCACAGCCTAAGTTGATCCCTGGTAAAGGTTTAAGGTAAAAAATCTCAGGCAATGGCCCATATTTAAGGATTGATTCTTTATTTGGTGGCTTCATGCTTACTTTAAACAATCTGAATGTTTTTCATACCCAGAAGAACACAAAACACAAAAGTATTGATTTAGTTATTATAATACACTCTCACTTTCACTGAAATAATGAGAAGAGTTTGTTATACTGTGGCTTTTTTTTACCCTTTCCTCCATAGACACATCGTTATCTTTCCGTCTGATCAGGATCTGCACTGTTGGCTTTATGATTTGTTAGGCTATTGCTGACCAAAATGTGACCATTGCAGATCCTGACCAGACGACACTGGTCGCATATGCATAAAAATGCGTATATTTGGAGGAAAGGGTTAATGGCTTTTGGAACAGCTAATTTGATGACAAGCTAAATGACTCGTACTATTTTGCAGCAACTCATGCCTAAATCTGCTTGCTTGTTGATTTCGCAAGTTAAAACTTTGTGCACAGCCTAATATATTGTGAGTGACTAAATGTAGCCATGCCTCTTAAAATAATACATTACACTGCATACCCCCAGAAATTATGATGTGTTAGATAAATACAGTAAGTCTTCATCATGGAGGATTTATTCGAAGTGTAAGTATACAGATACAATACTGTTACCTTTTGAATTGTTTCAGGTAATTTGTCGGTGCTGAAGATACCCGATAGTCAGCAGCAGACGTCAGTGTTGAGGAACTCTCAGCAACAGCTAAATGAACTACGTCCCGGATCTGGCAAAGCTGGTATGTGTTCTTAACCCTTCTTGGGTGGATCCAGAGGGGGGTCAGTGGGATTGCTCAAACCCTAGTTTTGGGCAACAGTATTTTAATATCGAGGGAAATTTGACCAGAAAGTTGGGAATTATAATGTAACTACCTCTACACTGCTCAAACTAACCTCCTTTCTATAAATCTTGCCTCTTACCCTGACCCTTGACCTGATAATGTAATATAATGACTCAGCTTTTTTTTTTAGTTTGAGCCAGTCCATTAACCCTTTCCTCCATAGAAACACCTTAATTGCGAGGGCAAACAGTTTAGATCCAGGTCAGCCAGCACATTCGTGCCATCTGATCAGGATCTACTCTGTTCGCTTTTTGTGTCGCCTGCGATAGCAGGTAGACACATAGGGATGCTATTGTCCGGCGGCGTCGTCGTCGTCCGGTAGTCCCCCAACTTTAATCTGAAACTTAATGTTGCCTATAACTTTGAAAGTACTTGTCCTATTCACTTCATACTTGGAATATATCATCAGCATGAACAATGCCATCTGTGACGACAAGAATGATAACTCCAGTTTCAATATTTCTTGAGTTATGCCCCTTTCAAATGCAACTTTAATCTGAAACTTAATGTTTCCTATAACTTTGAAAGTACTTGTCCTATTCACGTCATACTTGGAATATATCATCAGCATGAACAATGCCATCTGTGACGACAAGAACGATAACTCCAGTTTCAATATTTCTTGAGTTATGCCCCTTTCAAATGCAACTTTAATCTGAAACTTAATGTTGCCTATAACTTTGAAAGTACTTGTCCTATTCACTTCATACTTGGAATATATCATCAGCATGAACAATGCCATCTGTGACGACAAGAATGATAACTCCAGTTCCAATATTTCTTGAGTTATGCCCCTTTCAAATGCAACTTTAATCTGAAACTTAATGTTTACTATAACTTTGAAAGTACTTGTCCTATTCACTTCATACTTGGAATATATCATCAGCATGAACAATGCCATCTGTGACGACAAGAACGATAACTCCAGTTTCAATATTTCTTGAGTTATGCCCCTTTCAAATGCAACTTTAATCTGAAACTTAATGTTGCCTATAACTTTGAAAGTACTTGTCCTATTCACTTCATACTTGGAATATATCATCAGCATGAACAATGCCATCTGTGACGACAAGAATGATAACTCCAGTTCCAATATTTCTTGAGTTATGCCCCTTTCAAATGCAACTTTAATCTGAAACTTAATGTTGCCTATAACTTTTAAAGTACTTGTTCTATTCACTTCATACTTGGAATATATCATCAGCATGAATAATGCTATCTGTGACGACAAGACTGATAACTCCAGTTTCAATATTTCTTGAGTTGTGCCCCTTTCAAATGCAACTTTAATCTGAAACTTAATGTTGCCTATAACTTTGAAAGTACTTGTCCTATTCACTTCATACTTGGAATATATCATCAGCATGAACAATGCCATCTGTGATGACAAGAATGATAACTCCAGTTTCAATATTTCTTGAGTTATGCCCCTTTCAAATACAACTTTAATCTGAAACTTAATGTTGCCTATAACTTTGAAAGTACTTGTCCTATTCACTTCATACTTGGAATATATCATCAGCATGAACAATGCCATCTGTGACAACAAGACTGATAACTCCAGTTTCAATAGTTCTTGAGTTATGCCCCTTTCAAATGCAACTTTAATATAAAACTTAATGGTGCCTATAACTTTGAAAGTACTTGTCCTATTCACTTCATACTTGGAATATATCATCAGCATGAACAATGCCATCTGTGACGACAAGACTGATAACTCCAGTTTCAATATTTTTTTAGTTATGCCCCCTTCAAATGCAACTTTAATATAAAACTTAATGTTGCCTATAACTTTGAAAGTACTTGTCCTATTCACTTCATACTTGGAATACAATATCAGCATGATCAACAACGTTGATTACACTATGAATCATAACTCCTGTTTGAGTATACTTTGAGTTATGCCCCTTTCATATGCAACTTTAACATGAAACTTAATTTTGACTTTCACTTTGAAAATTCTCTTGATATTGGAAATAAATCACCTTCATGAACAGCGTTATTATGACGAACAAGAATAATAACAACTGCTGGACTATTTTATGAGTTATGTCCCTTTAATATACAACTTTAACATGAAACTTAATGTTACCTTTAACTTTTAAAGTACTTGTCCTATTCACTCTTCGAATATATCATCTTCATGAACAACAACAACATCAGTTACAACAAGAATCATAACTCCTGTTTGACTTTTTTTTTCAAATGCAAATTTCACATGAAACTTAATGTTGCTTATAATTTGAAAGTACTTGCCCTATTCATTTAATACTTGGATTGTATCGAAATGAACAGTGCCATCGACAACTACAAAAATTATAACTCCTGTTTGAAAATTTTATGAGTTATGTCCCTTTCAAATGCAACTGTAACATGAAACTTAGTGTTGCCTGTAAACTGGAAAGTACTTGTTCAATTCACTTAATACTTTGAATAACTCATCTGCGTGCACAAACCAATTTTTGAAGATGATTACTCTTGTTTCACCATTATTACAGTTATTCCCCTTTTAAATGCAACTTAGATGACACAAGTGTTCTGTGGTGTAGTATTGAAATCAACTTAAATAAAATATTTTTATTATATATGATTAAACATAGGCCCACATTTCAACGTTTTCCATGCAGGCGACACATGTGTTCCGCGGAACACAACATTCTAGTTTCTTCTTTAGGTTATTTCAGATCTAAAAATGACCAGTGCAGATCCTGAACAGACAGCATGAATGTGCCGGCTGATCTGGATCTACACTGGTCGCAAATGCCTAAATAAGATCAGCTGGCACATTCGTACTGTCTGATCAGGATCTATACTGTTCGCTTTTTTATTTGTTAGGTTTTCTCTTATCAAAATGGGACCAGTGGAGATCCTGATCAGACGTCAAGGATGTGCCAGCTGATCTGGATCTACACTGGTCGCACATGCGTAAAAAGGCGTATATATGTAGTAAAAGGTTAATTATTTATAGCTAATAGTCTTATATGTTTAAAGAAAAAGGAGATTGAATGAAAATAGAAGGGGGGCTTCTGGGCTGTAAACAACAAAAACCCCACAGGTTTTTCACTGAAATAGCCTGGTCATATTTTCAATATTGCCAGGGGATATCACAACAAAAATGCCATCAGTGACCTGTGTAGATTCAGGTCTGCAAGTCTGATCAGGATCTACACTTTTCACTGTTAGAATTCTTCATGTTATATTTTGACCAAGAATTAAATATTGTAGATACTGATCAGACTATAGCGGTAGCACTTTGGCTGTAAGCTGTGTCCATGGAGTAAAGGGTTAAGTATTAATTTATTTGGAAGAAAAGCTAGTCATTTTATCAACTTGTTTTACAGGTGACTTTGCGGGCCAGTTTAGAAGGACGTCTCCTGGTCCCAATAATCAGGCCATGCAGAAAGGTACAAAGCTGGGCTCCAACCAAAACATTCAGAATACCATGAGACCTGGCACTACACAGGGTACCGGCATTTTACACCGATCTAGCACTGCACCAGCTGCTCCAATAGCGCATACCCAGAATGAGAAAAATAAACAGCAGAAGGAGACATCTGAGGGCAAAGACAGGGAGAGAACTATGTTATTTCAAAAGATTGTTCAAAAAGGTGAAGAAATTGTTCAGAAAGGGAAAGAAAAATTAAAGAATTTGCTGCCCCCAAAATCTGATCTCAGAATGTCAGGTATTACTGTGCAGTCTACACAATATCTGATGCATTTAACTCTACTACAAATTTCAATTTCAGTTAGATTTTGGCTTGCAACCAAAACATCAAACACAATGCGGGGCAACTGATATTTTCGTTGAGAAGTAGCACAGAAAAGTATAATTGACAGAATGTTGTTAATTGTTAATCATGCCTTCAGGTTGCTTATACTTTAAACCACACCTTTTGTTGTTGTTTCAACATCGGCAAGGGGAATGAGCCGACATGACGAAAATTTGATTGAAAGCAAATCTTAATTTGGAAGTAAAATACAGTCTTGATGGGAGCGGCAGTTCAAACGGTTGACGCATGACAAAAAACATGGTTGGCGTCTTGTGAAGTGCTGCAGTGCAACAGTTGTTTACAGAGGTTGCTCGCTGGGTCAAAATCTAATTAAAATCGAAATTTGTAGTTACTTTTTATGCCATCAGAGACAGCTTTTTTAGCTCGACTATTCAAAGAATAGGGGAGCTATCCTACTCGCCCCGGTGTCGGCGTCGGCGTCCGTTAAACAAAAAATGCACTTTGGTCCATTACTTGAAAACTACTTATGATATCAACTCGAAACTTGGAATATATATTCACCATCAAATTCTACATCATTACCAACAAGACCCATAACTCTGCTTCCAATATTTTTCAAGTTATGCCCCTTTTTCACTTAAATTTTGCGTTAAGGAAAATATGCACTTTGGTCCATAACTTATAAACTACTTGAGATATCAACTTGAAACTTGGAATATATATTCACCATCAAATTCTACATCATTACCAACAAGACCCATAACTCTGCTTCCAATATTTTTCAAGTTATGCCCCTTTTTCACTTAAATTTTGCGTTAAGGAAAATATGCACTTTGGTCCATAACTTATAAACTACTTGAGATATCAACTTGAAACTTGGAATATATATTCACCATCAAATTCTACATCATTACCAACAAGACCCATAACTCTGCTTTCAATATATTTCAAGTTATGCCCCTTTTTTCTTATATTTTGTGTCAAGCAAAATATGCATTTTGCCTCTAACTTTAAAACTAATTGAGATATTGCCTTGAAACTTGAAATATATTTTCACCATCAAAATCTACATCATAACCAACAAGACCCATAACCCTTCTTCCAATATTTTTCAAATTATGCCCCTTTTTCGCTTACATTTTGTGTTAAGCAAAATATACAGTGGGCCCTTAACTTCGTTATGAATGGAGGGATTTCAAAATAACTTGGCACAAATGTTCACCATGACAAGGCGGTGTGTCGCGTACAATACCCATGCCTGTAGGTCCAAAGTCAAGGTCACTGTTACTAAAAATAGAATTTTCTTGCAAAATCATGTCCGCTCTGTAACTTTGTTATTTCTTATTGGGTTTTTAAATAACTTGGTATAATTGTTCACCATATCAAGACGGTGTGTCACGTACATGCCCAAGCCTGTATGTCAATGGTCAAGGTCACTGTTGCTAAAAATAGAATTTTCTTGTCTAGGCTGTTACTTTGTTATGAATGGAGGGATTTCAAAATATCTTGGCACAAATGTTCACCATGACAAGGCGGTGTGTCCGCACAATACCCATGCCTGTAGATCCAAGGTCAAGGTCACTGTTACTAAAAATAGCATTTTCTTGTCCAGGCTGTAACTTTGTTATGAATGGAAGGATTTCAAAATAATTTGACACAAATGTTCACCATGACAGGGCGGTGTGTCACGTACCATGCCCATGCCTGTAGGTCAAAGGTCAAGGTCACTGTTACTAAAAATAGAATTATCTTGTCCTGGCTGTTACTTTGTTATAAATGGAGGGATTTTAAAATAACTTTGCACAAATGTTCATGAAAAGGCAGTGTGTCCGCACAATACCCAAGCCTGAAGGTCCAAGGTCAAGGTCACTGTTACCAAAAATAGAATTTTCTTGTCCAGGCTGTAACTTCATTATAAATGGAGGGATTTCAAAAAAACTTGACACAAATGTTCACCATGAAAGGGCAGTGTATCGCGTATTATTCCCATCATTGCACTTGAGTGTCTGAAAATGATGCATAGCGGGGCATCCGTGTCCTATGGACACATTTCTAGTTTCACTTATATTTTCACTTAAGTGCACTTCATCGATAACTTTGCAAATACTTAAGGTATCAACTTCAAACTACCGTTATATTTTCATTTCAGTTCTTTTTCTGTAACATTGAAGTGATTGATATTTGACTAAAAGTAAATGTCTCTAATAAAAAATTACTAACAAGTTTTCTAACAAATTCAGAAATATTTCATAGTTATTCCCCTATTCAGTTTAATATTTATGGTACATTTAGGAATTATTTCTGTTATTTGAAAAGAATTTCTCCCGTACCATTCACTTGTAAATATTTTTCCTGATTGCACATGAATGTATGGCCATAGTTGTTATTGTTTTAATCTTCAAATTGCATTTGTTTCAAATGATTCGAATAGTCGAGCATGCTGTCTCCTCTGACAGCTCTTGTTCATGGGGGCATCAGGGAAAATATGTCTATAGACAGCTGAAGTCAGTCCTTTTAATAATGTAATACATTTGAGCAGACGCCGTTGTTTATCATACATTTCAGGGAATAGATGTGTCTGACTTAAGTTCTAAAAAAATTATATATTTATTAGAAAATGAAATATAAATCGATTTTTCTTTCTTAAAAAGTAGAAAAACTGAAAATGCTATCGAAGACATTAAGTTCGTTGTTGTTTACAGGTCAGATGATGCCTGGTATTGGTGGACAAGCCCCGGCTCAACAGGTTTCTCCGAATGTAACAATACCCAAGACAGTGCAGGCAACTGCTGGGTTCGGCAAGTCCCAGCCTGCTCCATCATTTGGAGGTAAGAATGTCATAGGCAATAAACACTGTGTATGTTTAATCAATATTATCTGTAACTTATGGCATCATTTAGAGGAAATAGGTCATATATATTTTCACATGATGGCACAAATATATAATTAATAAATAAAAAAAACCCAGAAGATAAGGCTATCATATTAAAATTTAAGTGAACACTAATATTAATGCTTTTTGCATAAATTAATGCCTGTGTGAATATATCATTTGCAGCATTTCCCCATGAATTAAATGATTCCATAGACTGCAATATATGATTTGGGCACATCATTCAAATAAAGTCATTAAGTTGAGATGATCAAATTGGTATTTATACATTTGGCAGCAAAAATATCACTATATTGTTGAAATATAATATAATAAAAAAATATCAGTAAGTTCATTCCAGTTAAGGATCCACTACACTCCTTGCACATGCTTTTGAAAAGTTTCATTGAACCATAATTTGCGGTTATTATGTCTCCCCCCCACTGGGGGAGACATATTGTTTTTGCCCTGTCCGTCTGTCGGTCACTCCGTCTGTCACACTTCGTTTCCGCTTAATAACTCGAGTACCCTTTGATCCAGAGCCTTCAATCTTCATAGGGTGATAGCCCTTATTGAGTAGAAGAACCCTATTGATTTTGGGGTCAGTATGTCAAAGGTCAAGGTCACAGTGACCCAAAGAGTGAAAACCGTTTCCGCTCAATAACTCAAGTACCCTTTAACCCAGAGCCTCCAAACTTCATAGGGTGATAGCCCTTATTGATTAGAAGAACCCTATTGATTTTGGGGTCAGTAGGTCAAAGGTCAAGGTCACAGTGACCCGAAGAGTGAAAACCGTTTCCGCTCAATAACTCAAGTACCTTTTCACCCAGATCCTTCAAACTTCATAGGATGACAGTCCTTATTGAGTAGAAGAACACTATTGATTTTGGGGTCAGTAGGTCAAAGGTCAAGGTCACAGTTACCTGAAGAGTGAAAACCGTTTCCGCTCAATAATTCGAGTACCCTTTGACCCAGAGCCTTCAAACTTTATAGGGTGATAGCCCTTATTGAGAAGAAGAACCCTACTGATTTTGGGGTCAGTAGGTCAAAGGTCAAGGTCACAGGGGCCCGAAGAGTTAAAACCGTTTCCGCTCAATAATTCGAGTACCCTTTGAACCAGAGCCTTCAAACTTCATAGGATGACAGCCCTTATTGAGTAGAAGAACCCTATTAATTTTGATGTCAGTAGGTCAAAGGTCAAGGTCACAGGGGCCCGAAGAGTGAAAACCGTTTCTGCTCCATAACTTGAGTACCCTTTGACCCAGGGACTTCAAACTTCATAGGTTGATAGCCATTATAGAGTAGAAGAACCCTGATGATTTTGGGGTCAGTAGGTCAAAGGACAAGGTCACAGGGGCCTGAAGAGTGAAAACCGTTTCCGCTCAATAACTGGAGTACCGTTTGACCCACAGCCATCAAAATTCATAGGGTGATAGCCCTTTTTGATTAGAAGAACCCTATTGATTTTGGGGTCAGTAGGTCAAAGGTCAAGGTCACAGGGGCCCGAAGAGTGAAAACCGTTTCCACTCAATAATAGGAGTTCTGTTTTACCCAGACCATTCAAACTTCATACGATGGATGTCCTTATTGAGTAGAGGACTCCTATTGATTTTGGGGTCAGTAGGTCAAAGGTCAAGGTCACAGGGGCCCCCAAAGAGATAAAACCGTATCCGGTCAATTACTGGAGTACCGCTTGACCCAGAGCATTCAAACTAAATAGGGTAATAGCCCTTATTGAGTAGAAGAACCCTATTGATTATGGGATCAGTAGGTCAAAGGTCAAGGTCACAGGGGTCTGGGCGCAGGGGGGGGGGGGGTGGGCTTCACAGGGGGGAGACATGCATTTTTCACAAAAAACATCTAGTTGAGATTTTGATAAAAAAAAATTTTATCGATGGACAAACAAGGAGGATTGTAGTGGATTATTAAAATAACAATTGTCAGAAAATATCATTGAAGAAACCTTTTCCTGTTATATGCCCCATTTTCTATTGGGAATGTTACAGGAGGCATAATGGAATTATTTGCTATTTCTAGTGACTAACGTGAAAGAGCTGAATGGTATCAAGTTTGAAGACATTACACCAAGTGGTTCAGAGAACGAAGTGAACGACACTGAAGAGGACGAAGAAGAAGATGAGGAGTATGATGAGGATGAAGATTCCAGTGAAAGTAACGGTCAGGGGTTCGGTCCTGAGTATGATATGCCGGCAGATTCTGGTTTGTATAATGCTAGAGTTTGAATACTTTTCTTTGTAGTTCTAGGGAAAGAAATGGTCAGGGGTTAGGTCCCGAGTATAATATGCCAGTGGATTCACGTTTGTATAATGCTAGAGTTTGAATACTTTTCTTTGTAGTTCTAGTGAAAGTAATGGTCAGGGGTTAGGTCCCTAGTATAATATGCCAGCGGATTCTGGTTTTTATTGTGCTAGAGTTTTTATACTTATTATTTGTACAAGATGAAGATACCAGCGGAAGTAATTGTCACAGGTTTGGTGCTGAGTATATTTGTTGGCAGATTCTGGTTTGTGTTACGCTTGAGTTTTAAAACCTTTTTATGCCCCCACAAAGTGGGAGGCATATACATGGGTGAAAGTTTTCCGGACTGCTCCGGAAGTTCCAGATTTTCGATGTCCTCAGGGATCACTTTTCCAAAACGTGTAAATCCGTTGAGATTTCAGAGGGGGGGGGGGGGGTGGGTAGGGGGTATAGGCCTACCTCAACCCTGACTTCGCCTTTCAAACTGTTGAAACGAAAACGAAAGTAAATTCCAGTGACTCGATCTGTTTTGCGCTTTATTTTTAGTAACGAATCGTCATTGCAAGGTGCTCGTTTTCAGGTTTTTACGAAGATAGCCCGGAGCGCGTTCGGCTACGGCCGTAAATAGACTAGCTGGTTCGATCGTTTCCGCCAATAAGTTCCGAACGGGAAAGCCAATCGCTCCCAATCGGGAATGTTCGCGATCATTAAGACATTGCAGACGCTTTTTAAACGCCTAGGTAGCGGTGAATTACGATATAATACGACAATTCTGATTGGCTCGCTGTACGCTGTAGTCCAATACAGTAGACTCCACGAAATTGGGTATTGGCTATAAGAATATATCGGCAAATGGGGTACGATTTTCGAACACAAAACCATTTCCTATATAAGCAATGTAAATTTTATCGGCAATATCGGTATCGGATAAGTGAATATATCGCCAAATCGAATAGAAAATTTGCTTTTTTTTGGCCAAAACTGATTGAAATCGAATATTTTCATCGCCTGTTTACAGGAAATGACACCGGATGTACCGTTTATCATCCGTATCAAAGCTTATGACACCATTTTTATTTGTCTATTGTCAGCTGATAAATCCAATTAAATATTTTGACAGCGATGAACAAGGATAGTGAAGCCTCCAGGCAAACAAACTGTAACCTGTCACCTCTTTTAAACAGCTTATTCAATCAGGCGTTAAAAGATCTGTTACAAATACACAGCAGTCTAGGACTATCCGTTATCGAGACGTTATTGGTACACGTACTTACAATAATCCACGTTTAAATTCCATTGTCTCTTTTTAATTATCGCATAAATTTATCTGCAAAATTCAGAAACAAACAAAAAGTAATTTCTCAATCATGTTTAAAAAACACTCATAGATTTATGTACATTTCTTTGATCCGCCTTCCATGTTAATTTCAATTTGATTGACAGTCAGTATGGAGGTAAACATTGATACCAGCCGTCAATGAAATGCAACTTCAAAGGAAATTGTCGGCTCGTATCAAGAGTGTGTTGTTTTGTCGGCTCTGCTTTGAAATCGTTTGATCTACAAAACTGTGTACGTGACATTTCACATTTTAGCTTGGTTAAATTGGTTGATGATGCAATTATGCTGAAATATGATACTCGAGATAAAATTGGGATGTAATTTATTAAGGAATATGTTCGCATTGGTTAGTGTTTTAATACTTATTTTACATTTATGTTGTAAATGTCGCGGTAGCATAATATAATTTGAAACTTCGATTTTGTAGCAGAACATGACAGAAGGGTCTGTTAATCAATAAATAAACATATAAATAAAGCATATTTATCCAGAACACGATCTACCTGACTTCCCTTGTCAACAAATATATGCAGATTTCATAATGAATACGATTACCGGCCAATCGAATTCTCCGGGCAAAAGAATATTTTTAGCTGACAATTTGTGTATTCGATTTGCCGGAGTCTACTGAAAACAATAGCTGGTCTTTAAGCGGTTAGGTGATTCTTTCAAAAAACAACAATAATATTCTTGTGATAATACATTGTTGCAAAAATATTGAAAATGAAGTTTCTACCCCCAGCGTACAACACTAAGGACTTAGAAAGTAAACAAAACTGTTGCTAAATTTTGAAGGTTATGTTTCATTCTAAATCTACATCAAAGAGTACGTTTAGGGTATATCCATGAACAAGAGCTGTTAACAGAAAATCATGCATTCTCTGCATGATAATAAGTCAGTCTTTGGCAATCATATAATCCTGGAAAAGCGCTGTACAAGCACTCAAAACCACTAATTCCCAGGAGCTTCCGGGGGGCTTTGCCCCCCTGGGCCCCCTACCAGGGCTTTGCCCTGGACCCACCGGGGGTCCTGGCGGCCCCCAGGCCCCCAGCTAAATTTTCAGGATTCACAACATTTCCAACTTTCACCCATGCATATAGAGTTGCACTCGTCCGTACATACGTCCGTACGTCCCCAAATCTTGTTGCATCAACTCCTCCTAAACTATAAGGCGGATTTCTTTTAAACTTGCACAGATGATCAAGCAGGATGTGTAGATGATCGTAAAGAAAGGATTTTTTCCTGCGACCATTTTTACCAGAGTTATGGCCCTTTGTAATTACAAATTTTGTTGCAGCAGTGGGGGCATCAGTGTCCAAGGACACATTCTAGTTTTGTACTGTACTCTTTTTCTCTCTAAATAAAACCATTTGAAAAATTGGGTTTCATAATCAATATTTGTAAAAAATTCAATGAACTGTACTTCTTTCAAAATGATCTCACTTACAGACACAATTCCATTGTTTATATTTTTGCATGACATTTTTTTCTTCAGGATTTTGATTCTTCTGTTTATTTTATGTTTTGAAATTGGGTTGAGTTTTGGAAATGTTAAGAGGAGGAGTGGGTTTTAGAAAAATTTGTAGATGGGGTGAGTTAAGAAAAGAAGGAGTGTATTGGGGTACGTTTAAGTACATATTGGGAGAGGATGGAGTAAGTTTAATCCCTTTCTCCATACATACGCCTTTTATTGCACGATCAAAGATTGTAGATCCAGATCAGCTGGCACATCCATGCTAATCTGGATCCACACTGGTCCCACATGTGATAAAACCCGTATATATGGAGTAGAGGGTTAAGGAAAATTGGGTAGAGATTGGGGTAAGTAATGGAAAGTTGGTAAGGGGAAAGCATTCTTGATATAACTTTGGTTTAAAATTCCTGAACTTTTGTTTTTAGGAACTGGTTTCACCTCAACACCAGTGACAGTAAAGGCTGGTCCCAAGCCTACAATACAGGAGAATCCTAAACCGACGGTAACCAGTAGTACACCAGTTAACAGGAAGTTGTTTGGCTCTGAAGAAACTAAACCAGTCACAGGCTTCAAATTTGCTGCAGGAGACTCTGGTGAGGAAATCAGAATTTTGGCAAATAAAACCATTGCTGCATGAGATATGGCTGTTATCCCATGGGCAAACAGTGTAAAATGAAATCAGCAGGCACATCTGTTAGATCTAATCAGGATTTATTTGTTAGCTTTTAGATTCATCAAGTTATTTCTGACCAACTTATCACATATGACCAGTGAAGATCCAGATCATCAGGCTGATCTGTGCCATCTGATCTTGATCTACACTGGTCACATATTCATCGGAAATAACCTAGTGAATCTAAAAGAGTAGTGTAGATTGAGATCAGATGGAAGGGATGTGCTTGCTGATCTGTATCTACACTGTTTGCTCATACAATAAAATCCTGTATATAAGAAGTAAAAGTTTAAGTTTGTGCCTCTATGAAGAGGTTGTCTTAAGCGATATTTTGTACATTTGTGTTGCTAAATGTGGAAAAAATATAATATAATAATAATAATATTGTAATTGGTGTTTTGTTTTCACCATTTCAGCCAATCGGATGCTTGAGATATGAGACTGTCTAATCTTGTGGTCGCAAATCTTTGAACTAATGATCTGTAGGTCACAAGTGTAGATCTAGATCTGATTGCTTATTCATGCATTCTCATCTGGATCTATAATGATTTTTACTGCTTGTCTCAGAAGTAACATAGATAATGTTAAAGTGACTAGTGTAGATGTTGATCATATTGTAAAGACGTCATATATAGGATAAAAGCCATATGTCAGGAAATCAAGAGATATTGTGCTATTATTAAGTTGCGCATGGATTTAAAATCCATGTATTTCACATTAGTGTTAATTCACAAAATTTAAACCCTACAAAATTACACCATGTATTTATGTCTTTTTAGGAAAATGCAATTACATGTATTTTAATCATCGCAAAATTAAATGATACCACAGTAATACAGTTTTCTTTATATTTACAGGATCATCTTCAGTCCGGCCAGGCTTGCCAGCGGCTAGTTCAGCAGCGTTCGACTTAAAACCAAAGGCTGGCTTTAATTTCACTCCGACAACTTCAATATCTACCAGCTTTGGTGGCCAATCAGGCAATTTCTCTTTCTCCGCCGGAGCCCCAAGCTTCGGAAGCAAGCCGGTGACGGCACAGTCTGCTGCAACAAAAGCGGAAACACAGTCGACTGATACAAAGACTGTGTCACAGTCTGCCTCCAATGTGGAAGAAAATAAAACTGCAGCAAAGAGTAAAACCGAAGGTATTGTTCTTTATTTATGTTCTTTGGCTTCTTTAGAAAAATTTTGTGACCAATGGTATAGTTACCTGGCCTGATGTATAGAATTGGCTATAGCAGATTAAATTATGTTAGTACATGCACTAAAATACTATTTTAACCAAACATTTTGTTGTGGTATCATTTTATTTCGTATAGGGTTAATTTTTGTGTATTTTGTGCTCGGGTGCGTACACGAAATTTAAACACAATGTTAAAATGCTGTATAAGGCTGTTCCAAGTATGTATCTGATAAAGCCTATTATTTGAATGTCATATACATGGTTTGTGTATTTTGCGGACGTCAGTGTCTAATGGCAAGTGGTTGAATCGTGTAGTCTTATTTGGATCTACTTATCAAAATCAAAATCTGCACTCTTTGCATTCTTATTCATTAAGTTATTTCTGAGCAGGAAGCAAACTGTATGGATGTGCAGACTGAAATGGATCTTCTCCTTGTATACAGTGCCCAAGGTTATAAAACTGAGCATGGAAACCAGTCTCAAATCTCAAGCATCTGATTGGCTGAAATGGCGACCAGTCGCCATTTCAGCCAATCAGATGCTTGAGATTTGAGACTGGTTTCCAAGCTCAGTTTTATAACCTTCAGACCAGGTTTTATTGCATTTTATTGCAACTTGAGTAGATCCAGATTGAATGGTATATCTGTGCCATCTGATATGGATCTACACTGGTTGCATTTTGTAAAAAATAATGTAAGCAAACTGTATGGATGTGCAGACTGAAATGGATCTTCTCCTTGTATACTGTGCCCAAGGTTATAAAACTGAGCATGGAAACCAGTCTCAAATCTCAAGCATCTGATTGGCTGAAATGGCGACCAGTCGCCATTTCAGCCAATCATATGCTTGAGATTTGAGACTGGTTTCCAAGCTCAGTTTTATAACCTTCAGACCAGGTTTTATTGCATTTTATTGCAACTTGAGTAGATCCAGATTGAATGGTATATCTGTGCCATCTGATATGGATCTACACTGGTTGCATTTTGTAAAAAATAATGTAATGACTCTTAATGCCAACACTGTAAATCCTGATCAGACAGCTTAGATGTGCCGGTTGAACAGGATCTACACTGTTTCCCCTTCCAATAAAAATCTTTCTGTGGAGTTAATAATGCATTAAGAATGCACCTCTGTGCCCAAGATAATAAAACTAAATCTGGAGACCGGTCTCAAATCTCAGGCATCTCATTGGCTGAAACGGCGACTGAAGCTTGAGATTTGAGACTGGTCTCCAATCTTTCTTTTTTGATCTCTTGGGCCCTGAATGAAAACAGAGACCCTGATCAGACTACAAACATAATTTTGTCATGGTACGTTAAATATTTGTTTTTAACAGAAAGATAGAGTTATCTGTTCTTTATTTTAGTAAAGCCTGGGACAGGACAAATAACTGGCTTATTTGGGAAATCTGGCAAACCACCCACTCAGTCAGAGGCTGCTAAATCTGAGGCCAGTACAGGTAAGATGTGTCCATGAACTTAATGTAAGCTTTACCCTTTACTCCATGGGATATGGCTATCAGCGGGAACATAAATTGGACTCGTAAGAGAGGAGCAAGACATTTTGAACTGTCCAGATTGTATTGAGTGACTCCATTGTTCAACGTAAATACAATTACAAACAATGATGTCTTGAACATTACGTTATTATACTACGTGTGCAACCATTGTAGATGCAGATAAGTCTGCATATCCATGCAGTCTGATCAGGAATTACACTTTTAGATTTAATAGATTATATTTGACCAAGAAGCAAACAATGTATATCCAGATCAGACTCCATGGACATGCCTCATAATCTGGATCTTCACTGGTCACCCATATAATAAAAGGTGTTTCAATGGAGTAAAGGTACTGAAATTCTCCGTCTTATATGAAAAATGACTGGTTTCATAAATATCCACAAACTAAAATCATCAATTGAAATTAACTCTCTTAATTTTCTGGAGTTTTTGGAACTTACTTCATCTTATATAATTCGGAGAAAAGAGCTTGTTTGCAAAGCTTTTTTGATTCAGATGAAAAACAAAAAATACTGGAGCATTGGTGTGAAGTATCAACAGTTAAAAAAACATGTAAAGATGTATAGAAGATGTAAAAAAACTATTAATATCTAATAAATGCTTTTTTATTGCAAACTACCTAGGAATATTTGGTCAACCCTCAGCTTCAGGCTCTGTGATTGGCCAACCATCAGATGCAGCAGCGCCATCTAGTGATGAGAGAGGCACTGATACAGGGGAGACCACTCCAAAAGCAGAAGAAAAACCAGATATAACATCATCAGGACTTAGTGGTCAGCCCGCGTCTGCTGCTGGTGGGTTATTTGGAAAGATGACACCTCCATCATCATCGGGGAATGGCTTATTTGGTAAGCCCTTGTCATCAAGCACACCTGCTCCTCAGGCTGGGTCAGATTCAGTGACAGGTAAAACTACAGTTACATATACTCAATAAATTTAATTAAGAGTCTTCTATAAAAGTATTTATTATATACCATCAATGATTTTAGCATAGTACATCCTGAATCCGCAAGAATGATACAATTAGTCAGATAGTTAGTGTGGTTTTCTGATGACATATCACTACATTTACAGTGTTCAGAGTACTGTGGTATCATTATATTTCTCGGTGGTTTAATTTTCGCGGTTTTCACGCTTGAGTTAATGCGCAAAATCAAACCCTGTCGAAATCAAACCATTAAATATCTAGTCTTATTAGAATAATACAAGTGCGTGAATTTAAGCCCTCACGAAAATGTCAATTATGTACTTTGTGTAAAATTTGATCCCCGTGAAATTTAATGATACAACAGTACATGTACTGTATGATGGAATGATGCCCATTAACCTTTTATTTTGTAGTGTTGACCCCAAGTGATCAACCAGCTTCTGCGGTAACAACCTCGGGAGGGTTGTTCGGCCAAGCTGCAAATAATACAATTGAAGCCAGTTCTGTTGGCCAGAAATCGACAGGGGGCGGAATATTTGGCCAGACATCAAGTGCCAGTACGAAGGGCGGGGCATTATTTGGCCAGTCATCTTCATCCACGCCTCCTTTATTTGGTCAAACATCTTCTACAACCTCGAGTGGTGGTTTATTTGGAACTCAATCATCAGCGGCATCAACAACAACTGCGGGGACTGGCTTGTTTGGGTCGACGTCCGCAACACCATCATCGTCAGGAACTGGGCTGTTTGGTAAAACTTCCACAACAAGTTCCTCAACAGGTAAAATTATTTTACCATTTAAATCTTCATATCTACACAATTTTACATTTCACATAGCCTTTTACTTCTAGGCTTTTAATGAGATGTTGGTATATCATACCTTCAAACATTTCGGACGATTCATTGTTCATGTTAAAAAATTGCCGGCATGGAAGTAAACAGATCAGAATTCTGGTCACCCATGTTTAAGGCGTATTGCTAAAAAAGTTGCAGAAATGAGATTTTTTGTTTTCAGGCTTATTTGGACAGACATCAACATCAAGTTCCGGAGGTCTATTTGGTCAGTCGTCAACATCATCTAGTACTGGAGGACTTTTTGGCCAGTCCTCAACATCAACTACAACACCTAACAGCGGTGGACTGTTTGGTCAACCCACAGGGACCACTGCAGCTGGTACCACTGGAGGTCTGTTTGGACAACCCACAACAGCAAGCACAACTGCAGGCAGTGGAGGACTTTTTGGCCAACCCTCAACAGCTTCTACAACTCCGAGCAGTGGAGGATTGTTCGGTCAACCGGCAACAACAAGTGCGCCAGCCAGCAGTGGAGGACTTTTTGGGCAGCCCTCGACAACCAGTGCACCAGCCAGCAGTGGGGGACTTTTTGGCCAACCCTCAACAGCGACTACAACTCCAAGCAGTGGAGGACTCTTTGGTCAGCCCTCATCTTCAGGTCCTGCAAAATCGGGCGGTGGACTTTTTGGACAACCCTCGTCAAGTTCTGGTAAGGCTTTTCTCTTGTATGGCAAATGATGAATGATATTATATAGTTATTTGGTTTCTTGACAGGGTGTGTGAGGATATATTGCCGGTCTGGGTGTCATATTACCCGAGCCGTAGGTAAGGGATAATATGACACCCAGACCGGCAATATATCCTCACACACCCTTTCAAGAAACCAAATAATTGTTTTATTATACTGCAAAGCATTTTTCAGGCAAAAGATAGTAAGAAAACATTGGTTTTTCATTTATTTTGCTTATTAATCCCGAACGTCTTATTTCCCCGCATAGAACCTCACAATTTACCTGTTTGACGTCATTTATTTACCTGCATGACGTCACTACTATAGAGTTCAGCGGACTATCCATTCGATTTTTATTTTGAAAAAAAAAAATAATTTGATTGTTTTCAACTTTATAATCTTGACACACTTATTTCCTATAACAATTTAAGTAATCCATAAGCATACCGCTTAATAAATTAGGACGTAGGCTTAACAACATGAATTTTTACCGAAGTTCAAAACAAAATGGTTGACGACAACAAAAGGTGGGAGGCCAGACGGGGAAATTAAGGCACGTGCAGTTCATATCTACGGCCAATCCGTAAATACGGATATACATCAGCGGCAAATTATCCAATCAAATTCAAGGAAATTTCTTTGCAGTATAATAAATTACTGTTAAGTTTCATTACTGGAAACAATCTACATTTTGCACCCTTCAGTTGAGTAATGGAAGTAATGGAAGCTTAAATTCTGTGCATGTTCTAACGTTCTGCACTGCACTGGTAGTGTGATAACTAAATAATACTTTTTCAAGGATTGAATCAATATTTTATTGCGTTTATCAGATTATGGAAAACATTTGGGTTTAAACAAGTGTTATAAGGCAAAGAACTCGTAAAAAACATTACCATATATTCGGGCTAGTCAGACAATTGCTGATACTGAATAGTTCCCATCTTCTGGCATTTTGGGGGCACGAAAAAGCTAGTATGGCCCCAAAGGGAAATACATGGTAAATAACATGCTATTACTGACACACTTTTCGCCCACACCCTAATGTCCGTGTTCAGAGTAGGGAGGGGCATAAAACTGGGTGAAAACAACAAAATAATACTGATGCAATGATAGCAAGTGTTGCACTCTATGACATATTTGCACAACTATTAGTAAAAATTAAGTTCTTATGCTGTTAAAAATAAAACATAAAGTGGTCAAATTGGGTATGCAGTATGCAAGATAAAGTATCTGTCACCTACGGTTGGTATGGATGTGTTAATCCGGCTGTCTGGGAAAACTGCTTTTGGGCAGTAACAAGAATTACTGACCCCAGAAAATGTCCTTGGTCCAAATTTTCATGTTGGAACCTCACACGTAAAATATTCTTAAATATAATCCTACGACTTTGTATAAGACAAGTCACACATTGACATACTTTCATAACATGTATTATGAATAAATAGATGTAAATTTTTCATTACTTTCATAACATGTATTATGAATAAATAGATGTAAATTTTTCATCATATATTACTCTGTAAATGTAAAACAAAGAAAGAAAATATATAATCTGAACGTAATGAAAAATTGCATGAAGAAAAAAATGTCTGGTATCTTTCATTTAGATGGTAAATTCTGTTTGTATTAACTGCCCATTTAATATCCAATGATTTTATTTGTTTTCACTGTTACTTATAATACAGGTTTGTTTTTCCTCTTGTGGAGTGTGAGTTTCTCCATTTTTAAGAAATCTGTCAGGTATTTATTATTACTAAGAAAAAATTTGACATGTGTGATGCTTCAGTCATCTCGGATCATTTGTTCCTTCAAGTCCCTTTTGCAAGAAATAAAATTTTCTGTTGTAGTAGAAGGCTTAGAGAAATTAATTGCTTCTTTTCAAATGTTTATTTTAGTATAATATATACAGTTGAGATCCAATATAATGTGGTCCGCGGGGTCCAGACCCTCAAACCACGTTATTTGCGGATCCGCGATATAGGAGGGACAAAGGAACTTACGCTAATCATAAGTCCTTATATGGCGGATGTAACGTTACCCTGGATAAGCATTATAATACATGTACACAGTTATTTGTCATGACGTTTTATCGGTATTTTGTCTAAGTCTTCGGACACCAAAATTATTTTGCCAAAATTATTTTTTTTTCACCCTCTTAAAAATGGGACACCGAAAACAACATTTCTTCTTCCAGTAATACGCAGAGCATCCTCGCATTAAATAACACAGACTAATGTGAACGACGTAAATATTTCTGACCGTGTATTTTTTTACAATGTTTAAGTCTGATATTCATATTTTTATTACGAGTAAGAAATAAAGTGAACATTTTTAATCGTGCTAATACTTGCCCAAAAAATGTCCAAGAAATGATACATGTACATTGAATAAATTAATCAACTTTAGAACTGCTATGAACACCTGTTCAACACCTGTTTATTGACCGTTTTGATCTAAAATGTCAGCGATGCTTGTGTATTTAACATCAAAGACGCCGACGTCAACTTGAAACGGTGCGCACCCCTCAAAATCGATCGACACTATTGTACAAAAGAATTTCAACCCGTCGACAAACTAGGATGATTTTATTTCTAAATCAGCTGATTGATTGGCAGCGTATCAAGTATAATTATTGCTAATTTCTGATCAGGTTGTGTTTGTGTCTGCATTACCGGCCTTGCGCCGAATTGGCAGTTTGCAACTAATCTATTGCACCCCTATTTGCGAAGCCATCGCATTTTTTGTTGATTATACAACAATAGGATGTTTATTTTACAACTATGGAGTTAATTGCTTGACAAAGGTAAGCGGAAATTTCAAAGGAAAAAAACGTCTGATAGGTGTTGACTTATTCTCGGCTTACGTTTACGGATGCGTTAATTAATGTACATGTATCAAAATGTTTGGACAATCTTTAAATAAAACTTCTCGTCTCTAAATATTCGTTCAGCCAGAATAATTTTTTTTTCCGTCCGAAGACTTAGACAAAATATGGGTATCATTTTATGGGAAAAAAACGGGGTCCACAGATCGATCGCTATATATTGGATTTCGCGATATAGCGGATCGCGATATAGCGGAGCTCCACTGTACTATTGTCACTTCATATATTCATATTTTGTCGCTTATCAAAACTCACTACCATACCATGCTACAGTTGCATATCTTGATATATTCTAGCTGATCAGACCACCCAAATTCGCATATTTGTTAATTTGTTTTCTAGCTAAACTCTATACGTTACCATGCCAGTGTTGCATATTTTCAGGCTAATCAAAACTCGCTGTGATACCACTAGCAAATCAGACTTTTAAGGCCATACCATTAGCCTATCAAAATTTGATGCCTTGGATCTGGCCAATCAAACTTGTCACTGTCATGTAAATATGCAATTTAGTCTCACACTTATTACACCAGTCAATCAGACATCATTGGCCTATAAAAATAGACTGTGGTTGGAAGGGCTCATCTCAACTCTTGACCATACATGTACATGTATCACTAGTAGCCAATAAAATTGTTTATGGTCTATAATTTATTTTGTCGCCTTAGTGCAAAATGGTTTAACATCTTTTAATTTTAATGGTACTTATACTGTTCTTGCTCAGAGCTAATATGTGATTTCCTAGGCTTTAACACTTTACTCCATAGATACACCTTTACTGCATGGGCCAACAGTGTAGATCCAGATCAGCCTGTGTGTCTTTGCCATCTTATCGGGATCTGTACTGTGCTTTTAGATTCATCAGGTTATTTACAACCTATATGTGACCAGTGCAGATCCTGATCAGATGGCATAGATGTGTGGCTGATCTAGATCTATACTGGTGGCATGTGCGTAAAAATGTGTATATGGAGTAAAGGGTTGAATTCAATGCAGAAAAGCAAAGATGATGAGATTACAGCAAAGTTATCTGGGATAGTCGAAGCCATTGTTTACTGAAGTTCTGCACCATAAATAAATTTGTTTCGTCACTATTCCTTTTCAGACTCTGAAATTATTTATTGCTCCATTTCAAACACTTCTATGAAGAATGCGTCCTTTTGAAACCACCTCTGGATATTTCTTGTTGCCACAAATAAATATTTGCCAATAACACAAACAGCAGTTGGCTCCCCTCTAAGATCCTTGTTTTCAATCATTCTTTTCGGACCAAGTTGAGTTATCTGCACAATTTCATTTTTCTTTTCTCCAATTGCGAGAATTAGTTTATTTTCGCACTTAGTCATGTTGTTCACTATCATATATTCATATTCCGATTGCAAAGTAGCTGTTTCATAGATTACATGAATTTTGAAGACACAAAGGGAAGCTTTACCAATGTCGGCGACGAACATATCGTAATCAGGTGTCACATGAATACTTGAAAGATGTCCCGTAAAAAGCGGAACATCTGTATTATCCTTTTGTATTTTCTTCTTGACTTTTCCAGTTTCGTCAATTATTTGCACATATCCATTAGAAATATGACCTAACGTAGAGTATGTTAAGAAAAAATGGTGATCCATATATGCTATGCCACAACAGTTCGCGCTGGTGCCGACATATGTTATGCATTTTCCAGTTGTTTTCTCACATTTGTAGATTTCGCTGAACAGCAACGAACCTTGATCTACAAAAGCGAAATGATTCGAGTCCACATCTGTCATATCCACAATGTTATTTCCGTCGATAAATTTTTCCGCAGTTTCAGTTGAGAAGTCGTACTTCTGAATCGCTTTCTGTGTAGCGAGCAGAAGTGTGGTGTCGCCAGTATGGAGCATGGATCTAATAGATCCCACGAAAATGCTTCTTTCTTTGATTTTAGACACTGCCATCTGAAATTGATGTACAGACATAATTTAACCCTTTCCACCATATATACACCTTTATTGCATGGGCAACAATGTCGTCATTGCCATCAGATCATATGCGGATTAAAAAACCACTCACCCCCCACCCACACCCTGCCTTTAATTGGTATTCATTCAGACCTCTCAGACCATATTTATCTCTTGCATCATAGAGAACTGAACAAATACTGGAATGAACTAGTCTGTAACATATGGCTCTCTACCATTTATCTATAATGAATAATAATTGTAAATGCTGTGTGACATTATACCTAAGGCTGTGAGAAAATTACACAGTTGCTATGGCCTTCGGAAACATAACTTGAAAAAATGATTAATTTGTAAACAAGCTGTATTCAAGGCTGAGTGCAAAACTATTCTATCTGGCCAATATTTCTATATTGCCCTTTCCTCCATATATACGCCTTTAAGTCTAAAAGCTAAAAGTGCAGATCCTGATCAGATGGCTCGGATATATGGAGAAAAGAATTAGAATAATTTGGCCCCTTGCATTGTTGCTGAAATTATTTCATAATTTGGTATAGAAAATAAAGTTACCTTTCCTATATCTTATCTTTGGTATTCAAGCGTTTAAATTGGTTTAATTACATTTGACGGTTGTCTAAATTATGCAATGATAAATCTCAACTAGACCACCCGGTTGCAACAGATCCTCCGTATATGATAAACCCCAGTTTATGTGATATACCTACACTAGATGGCCTGAATTCTGCAGATCAGTAGTACCTGTGTATGATATATAACAGTTTATGTGATATACCTAAGCTAGATGACCTGAAGTCAGCTAGACCACCCGGTTACAACAGATCCCCAGTATATGATAAACCCCGGTTTATGTAATATACCTAAGCTAGATGGCCTGAATTCTGCAGATCAGTAGTGCATGTATATGATATGTCCCAGTTTATGTAATATACCTACACTATTTGCTTTTACATTCATAAGGTTATTTCTGACCAAACTGTGACAAGTGCAGATCCAGACCAGACACCACAGAATGATGTGCCAGTTGATCTGGATCTACACTGTTCACAAATCAGTTAAAATGCGTATGTATGGAGTGAAGGGATATAGTAAAAATCCCACAGTAACTTAAAGTTAATTTAATATATAACATAAATCTTACCTCAATGTAACATACTCCAACAAATTTGAATTTGCATCTAGCTGGTTAATCTCCTATACCATCCTATATCCACTTAAGAGAAAAGTTTACATGTTTGCTCTATATAATTCTGTATGCATTAACTGGTTCCAATTCACTAGTCATACAGAAAATACGGAAAAATACTAAATATAAAATTTGTCCAATAATTGGTAAAACATGCTATCGTATAATCCTGCATATAATGACACTATAGGTCAATCTCCTACCCACACAAAAGATGGGATATTATTGTCGATTTTCTGCTTTGTAAATAAACCATGTTTCTATTGATAAATACAAAGTGTATTTTGACAAAAGCTGAGACGAAGTCCAAACAGCTTCAAATATTACAATTAATTTGTATTTATATGAAAAACAACTTCAATTTATTTATTTTTTATCCATCATGTCTTGGCCCACAGGCCTTCATCGGGGAATGTTATATTATGGAATGACAAAATGACATCATGATGTCGCTTAAACTGGCATCAAATGATGTTGTATACTGAAAATTTCCATTTAAACACCCTGGGGGCATTACATTTTCCGAAAGAGGGGGGGGGGGGGGGCACTTATTATTTATACATGTATTAATTGATTTTATGCTTATAGTAGATTCTGAAGGATATTGGATAATAAATGATAGATTAATTGATTGTTCCTTAAAAAATGACATGGGGAGGGGGTTTATAAGAGGAGGGCGTTTAAAGGGACTTTTATAGTATTTTGGCATAAATTTAACAATTGTATATAGGATCAAAAGGATACTTGTCTTCAGAAATAAATGCAAATAGCAAAAAAAGAACGTACTTATAAAATTGTCTGGAAAAACTGAAACACTTATCATATTATCAAGCTCTATCTTTGGCCCTAAAGCTAAAACATGAAATGAACTTTACAGAGTGTCTCTTAGTTTATAGGCAGTTTGTGTGAGTCAGTGGTTTAATAGCCTAAACAGCTGTTCTGTTTTATCTGAAATTTCAGGTTTTAGAAATAAACAATAATATTTGCTGAATGCCTAGGTCACACATCCACAGATTTGATTTGACACTGGATTAGCCAGGGATAACATCCGGCATCCTTCATGATATTCTGTATAGGTCCTTAGCGTAAAGTATTGTAGCCGATATACAAAATTCAATGGCCGCCTTGAATTATATACTTACGAGTATTATGCTTAATAATGCTTTATAATTACACTTAAAATAATGCTATATTTTGTAACTTGTATTTATTGTATTCAATTTTTGTAACACATATTCTGAAATAAAAGGGGATACCTGGATATGGGCCTCAAACTGTAGCCAAAGTCATACGTAGTAGTACTTGTATACTGGTCACAGGGGTGTGGAGTTGGGAAATCAGGCACACTGGTTATCGCTGGTGATGTGAGATAATTGTTCTACAAAGGTTCGTTGAAGGTACTATCAACATTTATTTTTATCAGGAAAGGAAGGGTGGTCACCTTTGAACCATTCTTATTAAATTCCGACCATTCCTTCGGGAAATAACAGTGGTCTTATCTTAACATATTTATTTACACATTGGAGGCCCTAGCAGCCCCCAGCTTTAGGTTTCAGTATTTTCAGTTTTACCAATTCACCCATGAAGGCGTATATAACAAGTAAACGATTTAATAACTCGGTAATTCAATTTGTTCCAAAACTGAGGACTTCTAGAAGTCACTTTTTCAATGACCTTTTATGTCATGCATCAAATCATGTTACTTTTTGTATCACATACCAGTCATCAGGTGAACGTTATAGGGCTTTTTGGCACTCTTCTGGTATAAGCCTGTCTTGAATGCATATTTTCTGCACAACATGCAAATTGGAATACAAGAAAATTCCAGTGATTCAACAGATTTTCCGTTATCAGAAGTGACTCATGCATTTCGCAGTTGAGGAAAACTGAAGTGCAGCACAGTTGCTGTAGATTTAGGCTATTATAAGCACAAATATTCTGTTTCAGTTCATCCACCTATTTGCTAAAGGGTTCATTTTCCCCATAGACTATTCAAGAAAACAAACGGTATAATGATTTGCCCTGCTACTAAGACCACATCTTGGACTGGCCAAAAGGAGTCTTCATAGTGTGGTGGTCTGAATTTTTCAGTGGAACTTAAAGCAATGTGAGACTGGTCTCAAATCATAATTTTATGATCTTGGGCCAAGGATCCCTTGCATGTTGGAAAATGATATCTGCAATCTCTGGATAAGGTGTCTAAACTCAATTCTTCTCTTTTTTTACCCTTTCCTCCACATATATGCATTTTTACGTGTGTGCAACTAGTGTAGATCCAGGTTGTGCCATCTGATCAGGATCTGCACTGGTCGTATTTTGGTCATAAATAACCTAATGAATCAAAAAGCAAACAGTTTAGATCCTGATCAGACAGCATGGATGTGCTGGCTGATCTGGATCTAAACTGTTTGCCCTTACAATAAAGGTGTTTCTATGGAGGAAAGGGTTGACCAATTTAATCCTTTACTTCGTGACATGTGGCTGTTATCCCATGGGCAAGCACTGTAGATCCAGATCAGCAATGCACGTACCAAATGAGCTGTGTTGTGGGAAATTTGATGTCAAGGCTAAAGTTGATGTCATTGAGTTTAGTAGACGACTTTGATTTTTATGTAGTTTGATGGAAATTGTAATTTAACCATTTTGATTCATTTTGAAGCATCAGATGTCGATTTTTTGTAAATTCACTTTTTTCATAGAATCCAGTTTTGACTCAAGGTTGTTGAAACTGCTATAAATCATCAATGTCATTATATGTCGTTGTCGTGATTTTTCAGCATAAAAAGGACTGCATATATAATATGGCACTAATAAAATAACTAAAAAAATTTTTGATGCTGATATTTTCATTGCAAAAACTACACATGTCAGTCACACCCACATATAAATTTAAAAATAGTATACAAATGTACATTTCCTTTTAGTTGCAAAATGGGTGCAATCATAAATAACAAATATATGAATCAACATAAAAACTACGTCACAATTTTTGTTTAACTAAAAAAAAATAGACAAATTCATATAACGGGACCAGCTTCTTTTCTAATACACCGTCATTTTGTTAAATAGTGATTAGTGACATTGTCAGTGGACTACATATACAATAGAGGCAAAATTCATAAAAAAAATTGTATAATGTTTCGACGAAAATGAATTAAGAATTTTTCCCTTTTTTTTAAATAAGAAGGAAATCAGTATGGATTACATCAGTACGACATGATCTTCACTTCTTGCTTCACTTATTTCGAAAACTTGAATGTAGAATTGCGGAAACAGCCATCCTCTTTTTGTTGTGACAAATATGTGTTTTCCAACAACACATACTGCTGTTGGTTCACCTTTGAGTTGCTTCTGTTTTACAATCTTCTTTGACCATTTATCATGTATTAGCACAATTTCATTTTTGTTTCCTCCTAGTGCTAGAATCAGTTTATCATCTATGCACGAGATACTGTTTGGTAAAGCATCATCCCATTCTGTTATGACCCTTGCTTGGCCCTGAATGTTGAACCTGATCATAAGGAGGCTGCGTTTACTAACATCAGCAACATATACATCACTTGACTTAACAAATATTTTAGATATTCGTGTGCTAAAAAGATTGTGAGCATCAAATCCTACTTGTATGATCTTCGTCACAAATCCGTGTTTGTCTACCATTTTTACCAGACTTTTCTGAAATGTGATTCGTTTTGCTGTGGAAAAAGTTAGGAAATAATGATTTTCGCTATAAGCAATACCTGAACAATAAACATCAGCCGAGAAAAACGACACAGTTTCCCCGGATACTTTCTTGCATACGTAAATGTCACTGTTAAACCAAGCGCCTTGATCAATGAAAGCAAAATTGTTGCTGTCCACATTGGTCATATCGGGGATGTTTGTGCGGTCTTTTATAAATAGACTTGTGGTACCATCGGGAATACTGTATTTGTATATGTTGTATTTATCAGCAAGAAGTAGACTAGATTTGTCTGCATACAGCATTGAAACAATGCATCCAGTGTCAAGCCTTTTCTTGTCACCTATAGCTTCAGCCATCTGAAAGAGAAAACCTAAAATTTCAATTCAGAGTTTTTCTTGCATACCGGAGAAGTATTTCCGGGTGATTTACTGTGGAAAGAAAATATTTTCTCACTTACTAGACAGAAAAATCTCTTAGACTATTTTAAGCTGTGTGAGATTTCCTTATCTCGCATGGTCTTATCCACAGTGTCTAAGCGTACAGTTTACCGAAACGGAAGTTGCTGATCTGTACGCCGATGATCACATAGTTGCTTACAGAAAAACATGCGACATCAGCTTTCTATTTGTAAAATATATTCAAATTAAACGTGCTTTTTGCAGAAATAATTTTTATAATAAGTACATCGTTTAATAATAGTCTTACTGTGATCTTGAAGTCTTGAACTAACGTCTAGTTAAGTTGCAATCTGAAATCTTTTCACACTTGATCAGTACAAAATGGGGAAAAAGAGTGGAGAAAATCTGCATTTGTTACCTCATATTTTATAATGTATATATCAGAAAGGTATATATTTGACTTCCGGTGAAAGAAAAATCATTTCAAACGCTCACAAAATGCGTTGAACGGTGCTTAAACGAATTTGCACCGAGAAAATGGTCTTTCTGTGCAGCAACCGAAAGTGACAAGACTGTACGCAAAGTTGCAGTACCTCAATGTTAGACTGTACGAACAGTTGCGATCATAAGTGCATCATATACTGATCAACTGAAAAGCATCAATGAAGCAAGAACTTGTTAAAGGAATCAATCAAAGGAATCAACCAAATCTAATGTATTATTTTTCAAAAATAAAACCTTATATGATCACATTTTAGAATTGACAATCAAGTTTTGAGCTATAAATTGATAGGTTGTTTTACTCTGATCTACTCTTGAACTTATAATATGAACGAATTGGTACACTTTGCAAATAAGACACCGATAATTGCTAGAAATCCTAAATCCCCTGATTGTGACATTAACTAAAATCTAGTATACACCTGCTGAAATCCCTGCCGGTGTTGGCAAAAATATACATTATGCACAAATATTATCCAATATCATAAAGACTTTAACAATAATTGAATCTGGTCTTTGAAGGAAAATTCCATTAAGTGGTTTCAGATTTTGAAATCCACCACTTCGTGACTGAGTTAAGTTAGTCTACAATTACGTCTGCAACTTCTAAGAATTTCATGTTTAAGGTCGTTAAAATGTGGAGTTGGATTTCATTTTGGCCGACTTTCATTGGTAGATTTCAGGGATTATGTTAATCTGATTGGAGCATTCTATGAAATCTTTAGAAACTATGGTTGAAGTACTAACGTGTATTTGTCCAGCTATATTATGACTTCTACTGTTCGCACTTCAGAGAAGAAATGAAAATATTACAGCGGGCCTCTACATATCTTACACGGTCTTACCATTGATATAGCTCGGTTGGGCTATAGTCGTCTTTTCACGCCTCCTTTCATGAAGAGCTAACAAGAGATTTAAAAACAAATCTGACTTTGAAACAGAAGCAAAGATCAGTTATTTGTTTATACAATTGTATTATTAAAAGAATGATCAAATTTGTTGAAAAAATATGCATTTTTCAGGTTCAAGAATTATTAAGGTTAACTGAAGCTAAAATGATAACCTGTCGATATAATCAGAAAGCATTAACTGGAACCATAAATTGTTAATGATCTGTTTGACAACTATGCGTACAGATGTTAGGCATCTGTTAACAACTAACGATCACGTACAGTTGCAACTATGCGTACAGTCTTATGATTTACAGTGACATAAAGAAAGTATCATTTTCTCGTTGCTAAGTCGTTCAAACTGAGGTCAACGAAGTACACAAGTTAAATAAATGAATTTTCTCCCACACCAATACAAATATGGTCCAAAATCTATTTACACAAAGAAATTTGAAACCAAAACGTCCCGTTTTGTTCAATGTTTTGCTCCTATTTTCACTGATCGAGTTGGGAACGATGATGGATTATAACAATACTAACCCTTCCTTCAAGTCTATATGATCACAGCAGGACTAACAATTAACGTTGTACTTACCACAGAAATATTTTTTTTCCAAATGCACATAAAATTTGGTTTATTTACCAATATTTACACTTCAACTTCGTCCTCTACGATGAAGTCTTATTCATTTATGGAATCATAATTTCCAATGGTAAACAGTGTGACGTAATAATTTTAAAGGCGTGGCTACAGTAGAACCGTTCACAAATTATTGGACGGTGCACAATGTTTTTACGTGTGACGTCGCCCTGCACGCACGTTTTGCCACGAGTTGCTGCGAAAAAGCGTGCCGTCATTCACTTTATCGTCAACCTAGCTGTTCCAACAGTCATTTGAAAAAGCTGTAATATCACAAATTCTTCTAGTTATTTCTGTATTAATGAGATTTTTAATGAGACTCAGTGTAAATATAAGGATTACATCGATATTCTATGATTTCCATTTGGGTATGAAAAACAGTTGGATTGTTTAAAGTACGCGTGAAGCCCTTCGGGCTTCACACACTTTAAACAACCCAACTGTTTTCCATACTCAAATGGAGATCATCGAATATTGATTCAATCCTTAAATAAATAATTCAATGTCGCAGGTTTATCTGTAAGCAACTATGTGATCATCAAAGTAAAGATCAGCAACTTCCGTTTCGGTTAATTGTACGCTTAGACACTGTGTTATCTTTAACTCCGCTTGCTGGCATACTTTCGTATTATTGCACACCATATTAATTGAGCTGAATACTTTCATTGTTGATTTAGACTACGTCATGGTGCTTTACTACGTCATTTAACTTTGTAATATGGCGTAATTAAACGAATGTTTACTTTATCAAACAGAGCAAGCTGTTGATTTTGTTTTATCAGAATTTTGTTTAAAAATCATTTGGAAAGGATACACTAGGAGGTTGCTTAATTCTTAACACTGGAACTTGGAAGTGTTGATCGTGTTATGAGTCTGAAAATGTAACTTTTTAAAAAGTGTTTCATTCTTATACCGCTGTTGCAAGCTTTGTTAACATCCTGACAGAATCTATGGAAAAAATGAATGGAAAATAAAATAGGAAATATACTGCTTTTTAATCGGAATATTTCAACTGGTATGTACAATTCAGTCTATTTGAATTATGAAGTGTGACGAAATCACGGATAACCTTAACAATCACAGATCTCTTTTATATGGATGAACCAGCTGCCGATTGAAATCTTGCCATGAAAGAACAATTCTTTTTCCTTTCTTTACTTTGTAGCAATATTGTTGTACATGTTAGCTGTGTTAAACCACAGGAACCTGAATTTCTTTCAGTAATCACCCCGATCCCACATATATGACGTTGGACCCTATATACATATTTTCACCAGCAAAAACTCTGTGTCAAGGCTGCAGCTGGAAAATTCTTATAACAGGTTAGTGGGTGGGGTACGAATCCATTGCATTCCTTGTGTTTATTATATATGTATATAGGGTTCAACGTCATATATGTGGGATCGGGGTGATTATTGAAAGAAATTCAGGTTCATGTGGTTAAACTTTGACAGGACTGTGTATTGGTGGCTGGTTTACCGTTTGGACTAGAAGTTACGCAAAAGAAATAGTTCTCCGAAATGTTGTGTTTTTTTTTCAATTTTGAAGAATTTGGTTTGAATCTTGCAAAAGTGAGAAAAATTATTAATCCCATTGGTATTCGGTGAAGATCACGGTATCCCAACCCTTGGGCAATGCTTTCCAGATGGAAACTCGGCATGGCATTACCCTCAGGTTGAGATACCTTGATCTTCGCAAAATACCAATGATAGATTTTCTTTATCTTTTCGTCAGGTCTTCTTATATCTGACATAATATAATCAAGTTAGTGAGGTCCTTTAGTAAAGGTTTACGTAAACATTTCAACATAAAGAAACAAAATTAAGTTTGTAAACATATACACAATGTTATGAACAGTATAAGGTATGCAAGAAAAAGTATCTTGCATATGAAATTCGGTAAAGATAGTAAATCTGTCACCTAGGGTCAACAGTTTTGGCGGGAACTCGGCAGAGCCTTGTTTCCACAAAAACAGTTTCCCCTCAGTGACAGATTTGTCCATCTTCACCTCACACTTATGCAAGATACTTACAAACTCACACACATGCCAATGAATATTCTGTGAATTTCTCATCTTTTAGGTAGCCTGCTGCTCTTGGATTGACTGTTTTTTTGTTGTTTTCATTTTTATTTGCTTAACAAAAGAATTTTTTACCATTACAAAAATATCACTAAAACAATTATGAGAACTTTAAATGTATGAAAGTGATCATAATTTATGAATAACCACAAATTGTCTTACATTATTAAGCTTACCTGTGCTACAGCTTGCTTATATTTTTCTTGAAATAAACTTTTTTATCTTTCCACAACAAAATTTAAACTTATCCAGTTTGTCATGTTTTGCATGCTTTTCAAATATGTCATGTTCTGAGATAATATGTAGTACATGCTCTTTGATTATCTATGTTATCACTAAGATAGAAACATTTATTTCTCAGTGGCATGTTAACTAAATATTTTACAGTTATAATAAAAATTTCCCACTGAAAATAATGTATACGAAAAAAACAACAACATGAAAGTAAGTTATTACAATTTTTCACAATAAGAGTATTTTTTATGAGCTCCATATCACATCAGTAATCTACTTGTATTTTTTAATTTCAGCTAAGTTGTATAATATGTAATCTTACCTCTGGTTGCTTTTCCAAATCAAACAAACAGACTTACTACTGCATGTAGACCTTCTTTTCATGTTCATAAGAAATAAGTTCAATAGAATTGTGTTTTTATTTCAACAAATCAGGGAAATCTTAATGGAAATTTGAATGGAAATTCAATGTGGAAAACCAAATACAGGCCACAAAAACTAGATGTTTTGTTGCCTTTGAAAGCTAAGCAGATGGTTTTATAATGCAGCCTTGATGTTACAGGACCAGAACTGCTAACATAAAATATGTCGAGTTTAGTGACATCATATATATCAAAAAGTTAGTATGGTGACATCAAATTTGTCAAGGATTTAGTTTGGTGACATAAGAATTTGCGAGACAGTAAATTTGGTGACATCAAATATATCAAGAGGGTTAGTTAGGTGACATCAAATATGTCAAGGGATTAGTTTGGTGACATCAGTTGTGAAGAGGGGTTAGTTTGATTACATCATATATGTTGAGGATTTAGTTTAGTGACATCAGATATGTCCAGGGGTTAATTTGGTGACATCATCAGATATGTCGAGGGGTTAGTTTGGTGACATCAAATATGTCAAGGGGTTGGCTTGTTGACATATAGATATGTCGAGGGGTTGGTTTGGTGACATCAAATATGTCAAGTGTTAGTTTGGTGTCATCAGATATTATTTCAAGGGGTTGATTTGGTGACATCAAATATGCAGAGGGGTTAGTTTGGTGATATCAAGTATGGAGAGAGGTTGGTTTGGTGACATCAGTTTGCAGAGGGGTTAGTTTGGTGACATCAGATATGTCGAGAGGTTAGTTTGGTGACATCAAATATGCCGAGGGGTTAGTTAAGTGACATCAGATATGTGGAGGGGTTAGTTTGGTGACATCAAATATGCCGAGGGGTTAGTTTGGTGACATCAAATATGCCGAGGGGTTAGTTTGGTGACATCAGATATGCGGAGGGGTTAGTTTGGTGACATCAAATATGCGGAGGGGTTGGTTAGGTGACAACAGATATGTCGAGGGGTTAGTTTGGTGACATCAATTATGCTGAGGGGTTAGTTTTGTAACTTCAAATATGTCGAGTGTTTACTTCTGTGACATCACACATGTTAAGGTTTTTTTTTTGGTGACATCAAATATGTCAAGTGTTTGCTTTGCTAATAAGGTATGTGGAAGTTTTACTTTGATATCAGATATGTCAAGAGTTTACTTTCGTGACATTGATATACAGAGGTTTATTTTGTAGCATCAAATATGTCAAGGTTTTTCTTTGTTGACATAAATATGCTGATGGTTTTACTTTTGGGACATCAGAAAGAGTAAGGGTTTTTCTATGGTGACATCAAATATGTTGAGGTTTTTCATTGGTGATATCAACTATGTTGAGGTTTTTCTTTGGTGACATAAACTGAGGGTTTTACTTTTGGGACATCAGATAGGTTGAGGGTTTTACTTTTGATGACATCAAATATGTCTTGGTTTTTCTTTGGTGACATACATGTGTCATGGTTTTTCTTTGGTGACATAACATTTAATGTGCTTAGTGTTTTACTTTTAGGACATCAGATAGTTTGAGGGTTCTACTTTGATTAAATCAAATATGTAAAGAATTTACTTCATTGAGATGTCAAGGGTTTTGCATGAACCTGTTATGTAGATGGTTCTTTGACCCTCCTTCCCAAGCTTTTTGTACTCAGTTGCTGTTTCCATTTGTAACCATATCTGATAACAAATGTGGTTTAAATTAATAGCAGAGTACAGAACTGTTTTATGATGACATGAAGATCACTCCCTGTTTGATTGGGTTAGATTTTAATTGGTAAGCACAACAATATTTTTCGTTAACATGACTGTGACTTTAACATGACTGTGACTTCTGATGTATTTCAATCAGGCCTTAGTTTTTGTGTCGCCCTTTCGAAGAAATGGCAATACATAGGGACCGCTTTGTTCGTCCGTCAGTCCGTCGGTCCGTCACGAAAACTTAACGTTGGCTATAACTTTGCCATTTCTTAATATTTCTTTATCAAACTTGCAAATTATATTGCTTATGACTACACGCTCGAGATGATGTCAATTTCTCAAGGTCAAGCTCACATTTGATGGAGTTGGACTTTTTTACTTGGATTTTTACACCAAAATTTAACGTTGGCTATAATTTAGTCATTTCTTAATATTTCTTTACCAAACTTGCAAATTATATTGCTTATGACAACACGCTCGAGATGATGCATAATTCTCAAGGTCAAGGTCACATTTGATGGAGTTATTCCCCTTTTTGTACTTGGATTTTTACACGAAAACTTAACGTTGGCTATAACTTTGTCATTTCTTAATATTTTTACATTAAACTTTCAAATTATATTCCTTATGACAACAGGCTCGTGATGATACCACATTCTTAAGGTCAAGGTCACATTTGATGGAGTTATTTCCCTTTTTACGAAAACATAACATCGGTTATAACTTTGCCATTTCTTAATATTTCTTCATCAAACTTTCAGATTATATTCCTTTTCACAACACGGTCCTGATAATACCACACTCTTTAGGTCAAGGTCACACTTGATGGATTTATTCGGAATCCCCTTTATATGAAAACTAAACGTTTGCTATAACTTTGCCATTTTTTAATATTTCTTCATAAAACTTTCAAATTTATATTCCCTATGACAATACGCTCGTGACGTACTATATTCTTAAGGTCATGGTCACGTTTGATGGAGTTATGCCCCTTTTTGTACTTGCATTTTTATTCCGACAGCACCAGAGGGCGACACAAGTGTTCAACTGAACACCCATCTAGTGTAGAGTTTGCAGAAGAACAGAAATTAGAATTTTATGAGGTTTGTCACATAAATAGTTTACAGACACACAGAACCCAAATTATTGGGCCTTATATGATAACTGAATTTCATGCTTGTGTTTGTCATCACTTTAAATAAATAATCTTATCAAGGTGACAAGAGCCAGTGTTATAACAACACTGGCTCTTGTCACCTTGATAAGATTATTTATTTATTAATACTAATAAATTACCCAACCTACAAAAGAATTACTTGCTTATCTGTCAAACAAGATAATTGGCAATGTTTTTATTTATTAATTATAGAATGTAAGATTAATTAAAGAATATAATGTTTATTTACACATATTACAGTGGAAAGTATCATTGGCTTATAGCTCAATCATAGGTATTGACAGCAAGTCTGTCAGATATGACTTTTTCTTAGCCACAGGTTCGAATCCTATTTATGATACTGTTTCATTTTATTGTTTGGAAAAAGACTCTTTTCAGGTTATTTTATTTTATCATAATATTTTATGGTAAAACACTTCATATTTTTGCACAGATTGATATACCATTACTACAAGTTTAGATTTCAGTTAGATTTTGGCTTGCAACCAAAACATCAGACCCGATGCTGGTGACTGATATTTTCAATGAGGAGTTGCGCTGGAAAGTATAATTGACAGAACCTTGTTCATTGTTAATCATGCCTTCAGGTTGCTTTTCTTTAAGGAAGTCTTCCCCGTATGGGAAAAATTTCATACTTACTAAAACTTGCAATATTTTGTGATGTATTTGCATTATCAAATTAGAATACACATTTAAACAAATTATAACCATGTATTTTTTGCATTTTCTCAAATTTTTTTATTCCCCGGCTTGTCTTTTTGTGTATCGTAAAAATACAATGGTACATGATTTCAAAAAAGTTTATTTTGTGAAGTTTTTAGACAAATTTCTATGCAAAAAGCATTAATTCACTGCAGATATAATTGTTCTTATTAAAATAAATATATTGGTAAAAAACTTTAGTAACAGTATACACTGGAATAAATTTATGTATGAAATTGTAACAACCACATACAGAGTGAAGTAAACAGATTTTCAATTGTCATTTGTAATCATAACACATGTTTTTCTTGTTCAGTTATCATTCTTTTTAAATACTAGCCAAGAAATAGCTGAACAACTTATAATGTTGTGGCATTGTTGATGTTGAGTAATGAATAATGTTGGTTAAGTCCATTTGTTTTGTCTTGATGAAACCAAACCATATAAGGTTATCTAATCATCATAATCCACTGTTGTCTATTTTTTCCTACATTAAAATGACATGGTCCTCTGTAACAATACTTTCTTCTTCCGTGTGTAAAAATATTTCAATTTTGTTCTCCCCTGCAGAAAACCATCCCGCTTCTTTAGTTGTAGCCACAGCTAGTAAGGATCCAACATAGCACATTGCTTTTGGGACACCATTAAGCTGGCTTTCTTCTACCAATTTTTTTGAACCTTTGTTTGATAAACGTACAATCTGATTTCTTTGACCTCCAAGAGCCAGGATTAGTCGGTTGTTTTTGCACACGATGCTGTTTACGTCTATGGAATCCCATGCTTCCTCACAAGAAGCTGTTTTCTTAATTGAATGAATTTTTATTGTCTGCAGGCTATGCTTGCCAATGTCTGCAACATACAGTGTCATACCGTGTTCTGATGTAACATAAATCTTTGATATTTCCCTGCTGAAAAGGTATTTTTGATTAGCATCTGTCCGTATAAGTTTTTGGACTTGTCCATTTTCATCAATCATTTTCACATAGCCAGCAGGCTGATTTTGAAAAAAATGATCAGGTGTTGAGTATGTGACGAAAAAATGTCCATCTCTGTAAGCTATTCCTGAACAGTAAGTGGCAGTTTGAAATGCCAAGATCATAGTGCTTTTTTTCCTGTTCACTATCCAGATATTGCTGTGGAACCATGTACCTTGGTCTATAAAAGCGAAATGATCAGGGTGCATATTTGTCATATCAGGAATATACTTGTAACCTTTAGAAAACATTTTCAGGTTTCCTTCAGAAACAGAAACACTGTAAATTGCTTCTCCAGCAGCAAGGATCAGTGTATTATCGTCTACGCGTAATAATGAAGTGATACAACCTAGTTTTTCTGGCAGAATTATATCTTTAATTTTGGACACAGCCATCTGCAAGAAGAAAATTGAAATAATTTATTTAATGAATTTTATAACATGCAGAATACCATCTTCTACAGACTTGCCTAATGGCAGGTAGACATATTAATACCATATTGTCTGGCAGCAGCATACTGATTGAATATTTAACGACTTATGCCCCTTTCAATAGCCACATTTATCTGTATCAAATAAACATGAATGTTAACTCTTGATTGAGAATAACCTGAAACTAAATGAGGCTTATTTTTTTAAAGCACTTATCCTTGGAAAATGTCATTTTCTTAACGCTATATATGACCACAAGAATGATAACTCCTGATTGACTAATTATTGAGTTATGGCCCATTTTAATAACTTGCAAAAAAGTTAATGCTGGTAAAAACTATAAATGTATTGTACTATTAAAACAAAACTTGACTGTGTTACCTGCCTAAGCATACTTATGTGTGTAAATGTAAATTGAATCAATATCTTATATTGTTCATCTGGGTATGAAAAACATTTGGATTGTTAAAAGTATGTGTGTAGCCCCTCAGAATTCACACACTTTTAACAACCCAAATTTTTCCCATACCCAAATTAACACTTTCAGATATTGATTAATTCATATTAATAAATTCTACTTACAGCTAATCTGTTGATGAAAAATATATATACTCCTTTTCTTTGCTTGTTTAATTTGCTGGTGCAGAGATAGCCAAAGTTATGTATTGAAAGAAATAAATGGTGCAATAGAATTTTTTCTGAAATTTAAAAGGGGAACCCAATACAAAATAATGGCCATTCAATTCATATGTTTGTTTCCTGATAGAAAAGTATTGAACAGTTTAAATTTTTAAAAAAAATCTACCAAAGCAAAAGAGGAATGATATATACAGCTTATAGTTTATCATAATGGTTAATTGATACTATCAGTTAAAATATGTCATAGAGGTTGTTCCAACACTTTAAAAAAACTTTGAAGAACATAAGCATGTACTTGATATATAGTTAACATCCAATTGTCATTTAGAGATAAAACATTTTAACCTTTTCCTTCATGTAAACATTATGGCATTGGTGAATAGTGTAGATCCAGATCTGCTGGCACATCCATGTTATCTGATCAGGATCTGCACTGTTGGCTTTTTGATTCCTTAGGTTATTTCTTACCAAGAAGCAAACAGCGCAGATCCTGATCAGATAGCACAAATGTGCCAGCTTATCCGAATCTACACTGTTTGCATATCGAGGGGTCAGTGCAAAACTATTGTAACTACATTGAAATAAAGAAGGAGTTACAATAGTTTTGCACTGACCCCTCGATATGCAATAAATGCTTTTATTTGGAGTAATTGATTAAGGAACATGGAGATGGAAGATTGTCATGTAGGAGACGTAACATTGTGTGACATGGGTGCATGTTAACATTCAGAAGCATCAAGATTTATCCAAAATGAGACTTTTTGATTATCTGGCACTGAAAAACAGAGTTTGACAGAATTGATTCTTTGGCCTAAAGTCTTTATTCATTATCGTTTGAAAGGCATAAACAAACATTATATCAATAGGTAATTTTATGCGTCAAAGGATTTCCAACAATCAATAAATATATCCCATCCGATAAGTTATTAAATATCACAGACCAATGAATGAAAGTGCAGGTGTTAAAAAACATTTTATCACTTATATATTTAACATGCAATAAAGCTATTGTCTTATTATACTTACTGTCACAACTGCATTCAATGATCATTACTGATTACTGATAAATAGTCAGTCATGTGACTTTATGCTCATAGAATAAACACAAATATTGTTACATAGAATTTGTTGACTACAATGTTTAATATATCAAAATTATAATTTTTGTTTTGTCACTGCATTCATAATGATCAAATTAGTTGGTGCTGACAGCATCCAGAGGTCTTCAACTTTAACAAGGAAATTAATGTTTGCCTTTAATATTAAGCACTTTTCCTATCGGCTGAATACTTGGAATTATATCATCAGCATGAGCAAAGCTATAAGTAACCACAAGAATGATAGCATGAAAGCTCCAATTGAATAATATTTATACTTCAACTTCGTTCTGTACGATGATGTCTTATTCATCCAACGCATCATAATTTCTGATGGTAAACAGTGTGACGTATTACTTTAAAAGGCGTGGCTACAGTAGAGCCATTCACAATTTATTGGACGCTGCACGATGTTTTGATGTGTGACATCCCCAGGCACGCACATTTTTGCCACGAGTTACTTCGAAAAAAGTGTGGCATCATTCACTTTGTCGTCCATGTAGCTGTTCCAACATCCATTTGAAATAAAAAACCCATAATGTCACGAATTTTCCTAGTTATTTCAGAATAAATGAGATTATTTATGAATGTAAATATAGGGATTGAATCGGTATTTGATGGTTTTCATTTGGGTATGAAAAACTGTTTTCCATACCCAATTGAAAACCATCAAATAGCGATTCAATCCTTAATTGTTTTGAGGTATGCCCCTTTCTTCTGACTTAGATATGAAACTTAATGACACAAAAACTGAAATATATTTCCTGCTAAAGGAAAGCTATATCTGACAACAAGAATGGTAACATGTCATGACTGGACTGTTTATTTAAAGAAAAAACATGGAAACTAATGTGGCTTATAATTTGAGACCAGTCTTAGATCTCTAATATCTGATTTTAGACTGAGCTCCAGTCTAAGTTTTATGATTCAGCACCCAGATCTGGATTTAGGAAAAATTGTGTTGACTAATCATTAGTACACAAATGGAGTGATCTTAAAAGCAAGCAAACATGACAGAGGGATAATTGTTGTTGTTGTTGTTTTAGGAGGTTTATTTGGCCAGTCATCTGGTGGTTTGTTTGGTTCTTCCAGTGGATCAGGAGGTCTGTTTGGTACACCAACAACAACAAGTAAGAGAATCCTCTTCCATAGCTAGTGCAGCTTGTTTTCGTAACTCGCCCATCACATTGCAATTTTTCCAAAATAAATATCTGTTTTGTACACCAGCTACAACAAGTAAGGGAATCATCTTCCAAAACTAGTGCATCTTGTTTTTATTGACCCACCCTTCTTATTGCAATTTTCTCGGGAAAATTTTTTTTCAAAACAGTGCTATAAATTTAGATAACATCCACCAATATTTATTTGAAATTACGTTTTATTTAACCAGGTTTTCTTTTGAAAAATCCTGGTTATTAGATTGGGGTATGTCGTTGGGCGGGCAGGCGGGCGTCAACATTTTGTTAAGTTTGTTGTTAAAGTTGCGGTTTTCTCAGTAACCGTTTAAGGTACAACTTTGAAACTTAACATAGTTGTCTGACATCACAATACCAATTATCAGGACAAGTTTCATAATCCCTCATTGAATTTTGACAAAGTTATGCCCCTTTTTCACTTAGAAATTTTGTTAATTTTTTTGTGAAAGTTGTGTTTTTCTCAGTAACCGTTTAAGGTACAACTTTGAAACTTAACATAGTTGTCTGACATAACAATAATAATTATCAGGACAAGTTTCATAATCCCTGACTGTATTTTGACAAAGTTATGCCCCTTTTTTACTTGAAAATTTTGTTTTATTTGTGAAATTTGTTTTTTTCACTCAGCTACCATTTAAAGTATATCTTTGAAACTTAACATCATTGTTTGACTTCACAGTACCAATGTTCAGGACAAGTTTCATAACCCCTGACTGTGTTTTGCCAAAGTTATGCCCCTTTTTACTTAGATTTTTGTTAAGTATTTTATGAATGTTACAATGTATCTGTTGATGCCAATTTGCCTGTTGACTCTTAGCTTGGTTTATGGGTAGCTTATATCAAGAGACAGCTTTGGATTGACACCCAGGTGTCTGTGATAAAGGTCAAGGTCACTGTTGCTATAAATAGATATTCAGTTTCCCCTCAATAACTTGAGTTTTCTTTGGCCTATTGGTACCAAACTTGGTATATGAGTAGCTGATATCAAAAGGCCTCTTGGGATTACCAGCCAGGTGTCTGTAATCAAGGTCAAGGTCACTGTTGCTATAAATAGATATTCAGTTTCCCCTCAATAACTTGAGTTTTCTTTGGCCTATTGGTACCAAACTTGTTATATGAGTAGCTGATATCAAAAGGCCTCTTGGGATTACCAGCCAGGTGTCTGTAATCAAGGTCAAGGTCACAGTTGCTAAAATAAACATTCAGTTACCGCTCATTAACTTTAGTTTGCTTTCGCCTATTGACGCCAAACTTAGTGTTAGTATGTTATATCAAGATGCAGCTTGGGATTGCTACCCAGGTGTCTGTGGTAAAGCTCAAGGTCACTGTTGCTAGAAATAAAAATTCAGTTTCTGCTCAATAACTTTAGTTTGCTTTAGCCTATTGACCCCAAACGTAGTGTTGGTATCTTATATCAAGATGCAGCTAAGAATTGCTACCCAGGTGTCTGTGATAAAGCTCAAGGTCACTGCTGCTTAAATTAGAAATTTAGTTTCTGCTCAATAACTTTAGTTTGTTTTTGACACCAAACTAAACTTTCTTTCTGTCAGTTTTAACAGTTATCAACCAGATATTTTCTTTATAAAAGTATAAGTGTTAAATGAAAACCTGGTTTTCGGCGCGTGGCGACGTTTTGTCTTGTTTTATTTTCCACCACATAGTAGGAGGCATATAGAGTTGGACTTTTCTAGTATCTCCCAAATCTTGTGGCAACAACTCCTCTTTAACTATTTGGTGGATTTCTTTCAAACTAGAACAGATGATAAAGCAGGATGTGTAGATGATCGTAAAGAAAAGACTTTTTCCTGTGATTTTTTTACCAGAATTATGGCCCTTTGTTACAAATGTTGTAGCAGTGGGGACATCAGTGTCCGAAGACAAATTTTAGTTTTCTTTATTCTAGGAACTTTGTAGAAAAAGGTAGGACTTTTTAACTGGAATTCCCTTTGATTTTCATTATATTGAATTTCACATCAGTTTTCATTGCTTTGAATTTCTCATCAACTTTTATGAATACATACCAGTAATATTGTAATTTTCAGGCAGTGGCTTATTTGGACAGTCAAATACCTCCACCTCAGGAGGTCTTTTTGGCCAGTCATCTTCCTCCACAGGTGGTTTGTTTGGGCAGCCAGCCACCTCTAGCGGCGGTGGACTGTTTGGTACACCATCTAGTGGTTCAGGCTTTGGATCTGGAACATCAGGTTCCCCGTTTGGATTTGGGAAACCAGCCTTTGGACAAAGTTCTGGATTTGGTTCCACCACTAGGTAATTATGACCCTTTTGAAGAAAGGGTTGACCCCTTCTAAGGAAGGAGTTATATTGTTTTATTTGTCCATGTAGAGCACAAACTTGTCTGGATGTCATCGTGTGTTACATTAATATAACTTGTATTTTCTGTATTCTCCACTCAGTTCTTTCCAATGTTTCTGTAACATTGTAACATTCAGTTTTCAACTACACTTCAATCTTCACACTTGTAAGATCGATGTAACTTGTGTGTAACTTTCATATAACTTAGTTGTAACAGTTAAATACAGAAAAAGATATAAAAGATACAGCTAATAAACTGTTACAATTAAGTTATATGAAAGTTACATTTACATACATAGGTTACATTTTATTTCCCTAGTGTAAAATATTTAAACATTAACCTGAGCAAAAGCATAACATTGTAACGACCCTTGATTTCATATTTAATTTTGGCAATTCACTGTATCAATGTTTATTTACATTTAGTAGTTCATATTAATTTTCCCAAAAGTGTGTCTCCCTTCTTATTGAAATTTTTATTAAGAATAAATGTACTTGTGGGCTTTCCCCTCCCACCCATTTGATTGCTGTTTATTACGGTTTTGACTTGTTGTTATGTATGTTATGCATACTAGAAAAATGCATAAATGATATTTTCAATTCATGAAATGATTGAATATTGTATATTTTATTGTTAACAGATACTGTGCACCGCTAGAAATGCATTATTTTTCTCTGTGTTTACGGAAAATTTGTAAAGATTTGTATTTACCTCGTACGTCATAAAGGACCTTTTTCCGTATTAAAATCCCATTGTAATCAATCACTCATCACTATAGCGTGTCAGTGAATCATTATTCATCACACATCATTACTTTATTGTTGTGAAATCGTTTAACTTATTGTGAATACCCCACCACTTCCGTGTTTGGACGGCCATCTTCACAGTATGAGCACGCGATAGTTGTATGACGTCACAAGGTCATATAAAAGCAGCTACGGCGGGAAATTCAATTGGTGTTGTTTTGGACACTGTGAGCGTCGGTTAGCTCTCCAAATATTTTAGTGTTTGGTTAAAATTAAATATCACCTAGAATTATATTCCAAAGTGTCTAAAAATGTCCCAAGAAGAGGTGAGAAATACCAAAGTGTAGTAAATACAAGTTTTTAAAATGATTTTAGTTGTTTAAATAAGTGTCTTAAATTTAAGCTCAACCATCTCCAGTGTTTACCGGGTGTGTTCCTTAAAAATCGCCAAAGTGTGGTAAAATTGCCAAACGTGTTGTGATAATGTGTTTTAAAGTGTTTTGTGCGTGCTCTATTTAGTTAAAGTGTTTTACTTGCGAGTTTAGATAAACAAGCTAAAATTATCCAATAGTGACTGTGTTCAGATTTTCTAAGTGCCGTAGTTTTACCGAAGCTTAAAAATCAATATTTTCTAAGTTGGGTATTTTAACCATGATGACCGTGTAGGCTTTCTATTTGAAGTGTGGTAATTTATATATTAATAGTGATAGTGATTATTCGCAGAATAAAAACAAATTCGCCAGTGTGTTAAATCTCACGACTCATTTCTGTATTAAGTGTAAATTTGTGTAATTTATCCAGCGGGACGACTAAGTGTCAAAATATTACCACTTGGTAAACTTTAAGAACTGAATTTATATTTGTTCTCATATCAGTAATATAATTGTACGACTACCTAGGGTGCACAGTGTTTTTACTGTAATTTGTTTAAAGTTTTGCGTACTTTGCCATGACAATATAGTTATTTGTTAAGGTTTAAACAAATAAACTTTAAACCTTATTTAGCCTCCATTATTACTTTACCGAAGTTGCCAAAAGCCGGGCCCAAGCGAACCCGTTGTAGGAACCTATTATCCTAATTGGATAGGCGGTTCGCTACAAATTTGGTGGCAGCGGTGGGATAACAAAAAGTATTTCCCGTAAATTGCATACTGTGTCATAAATAAACGTGCAGTAATACTAGTGTTTTGAGTGACTACAAGTTGCATATTTTTTTTTTTTTCCTTGGTATCGGTGGTAACTTTCGGAAATAAACATGGATGATTCGGACGTTATTACCTTTAAATCGCCCGATAAATTATGTGTGCAAAACTTAAGCAACAGTGAGCCAGATCAAGATGAAAATGAATCACTTTTTCAAGATAATATTGGCGATTATGAACCGACCGTAGGGTATCGGTCTTGTTCACCGGTAAGAGCTGGAGATGATATTGATGTTCAAAATAATTTTGAAAAGTTTGCTCATGCTATCCAAAGAACTGTGCAATCTATTAAATCAGATTTAAGGCAAAATATGGCTGAATTTAGTGAAAAACTGCAGACAATGCAGGAGCAAATTAACCACGTAAAAAGTTGTAATGACCAAACGGTGCAAAGAGAGCCAGTACCCAATTCATCCAAACCAATTGTTGTGGGGCTGGGACAGAGTACCAATACCCAAGGTATTACGGCAAATGGTCCCAGTGAACCGTCTATAAACTGCCGAGAATCGCCCGGTGATTCAAACCTATCTGCAACACCCCTTGTATTTCGAAGTCGTGTGACAACTGAGAATACAAGTAGCCGGCAGTTTAATCAAGAAATTTGTGGTAGAAATAAACTTAAACCACAAACTTACGATGGTTCTGATGACTTAGATGAATATTTAACACAGTTTAATATTGTGTCTGAACTAAATGGCTGGAATTACGCGTCAAAATCACTGTTTCTCGCAAGTAGTATAGTAGGATCGGCGAGGGCTATCTTATGTGAGCTTGACTCAGAAAAACGCCGCGATTTTGATGCAGTTGTTACCGCGCTACAAAACCGTTATGGGTCCGTACATAGAGCCGAAATTTTCCGTTCTCAGCTCCAAGCGAGACACTTAGAACGTAATGAGACTATTCCCGAGCTCGCACAGTCAGTGAAAAAGTTAACTCGTAAAGCCTATCCAAGTGCTTCCTCTGAGGTAATTGAATTGCTAGCGCTAGACTTCTTTATTGATGCGTTACAAGACGCTGACATACGGCTAAGATTAAGAGAGGTTGGTCCTAAGTCGATTAGTGAGGCTGAGAGAATTGCCGTAAGATTGGACGCGCATAAAGTAGCTGATAGAAGTCGGGGTAAGCATAGTGTGCGTCAGGTTACGTCCGAAAAGACGAATACTGAAAAGAGGCTTGATGGACTGACTGATCAACTCAAGCAGTTGTTGGATCAAATGAAAAGTTACTCCCAAACTAATAATTTTCATAATCAAAACGGTGGCGGCCATAACAAAACTTATGACAATGATAGGAAACAGGGTAAAAATGGTTGGAGGCAAAATAAAAACAACCAATTCAGCCGTGGTAACTCTTCTGGGTCAGACAACAAACAAAACCAGGGAAACGAGGAAAGGTCGAGTTCAAGGACCAGCACTCGACCAGCCGCGAATGGTCCGAATCCAAGCAATTAAATAATAATAGTGAGATGACGAGTGATAGTGGGTTTTATCTGAGTGTGAAAATTTTAAACACTAAACTTGCTATGTTATTTGATACGGGTTCTAGTGCTACATTATTAAAAAGAGAAATATATGACAAGTGGTCAACAGATGACCGGCCACAAATTCAACCGGTGAATATGTCTCTCACTACGGCAACTGGGGAGTCTTCGCCGGTACTTGGAAAAATTAATGTTGAAATGAAGATAGGGAATCAGAAATTTCGTCATGATATACTCTTGGCAAATATCAAAAGTGATGGTATAGTCGGTCTAGACTTACTGCAAAGTCAAGGTTGCCAAATAGATCTGGGTAAAAACAGGATAATGATAAACGGTGAAACTGTGGAGTGCTACCAAAAAGAGGATCATTATGTGCCAAGTTGTTGCCGGGTAGAAATTAAAGAAAATGTGGTTATACCCCCTGAAACAGAAATAATTTTACCTGGTACACTAGAAACAAGGATTAAAGGTTGGATTGGTTTTGTCGAAAAGAGGCTTGATGGACTGACTGATCAACTCAAGCAGTTGTTGGATCAAATGAAAAGTTACTCCCAAACTAATAAGTTTCATAATCAAAACGGTGGCGGCCATAACAAAACTTATGACAATGATAGGAAACAGGGTAAAAATGGTTGGAGGCAAAATAAAAACAACCAATTCAGCCGTGGTAACTCTTCTGGGTCAGACAACAAACAAAACCAGGGAAACGAGGAAAGGTCGAGTTCAAGGACCAGCACTCGACCAGCCGCGAATGGTCCGAATCCAAGCAATTAAATAATAATAGCGAGATGACGAGTGATAGTGGGTTTTATCTGAGTGTGAAAATTTTAAACACTAAACTTGCTATGTTATTTGATACGGGTTCTAGTGCTACATTATTAAAAAGAGAAATATATGACAAGTGGTCAACAGATGACCGGCCACAAATTCAACCGGTGAATATGTCTCTCACTACGGCAACTGGGGAGTCTTCGCCGGTACTTGGAAAAATTAATGTTGAAATGAAGATAGGGAATCAGAAATTTCATCATGATATACTCTTGGCAAATATCAAAAGTGATGGTATAGTCGGTCTAGACTTACTGCAAAGTCAAGGTTGCCAAATAGATCTGGGTAAAAACAGGATAATGATAAACGGTGAAACTGTGGAGTGCTACCAAAAAGAGGATCATTATGTGCCAAGTTGTTGCCGGGTAGAAATTAAAGAAAATGTGGTTATACCCCCTGAAACAGAAATAATTTTACCTGGTACACTAGAAACAAGGATTAAAGGTTGGATTGGTATTGTCGAACCGAATGTAAACTTTATACAGAAAAGTGGTCTACTGGTTGCAAAATCACAAAATCACCAAATACCCATAAGAGGTGTCAATCTAAGTAGTAAGTCGTGTACAGTGTATAAAAACACAACAGCCGCTTATATAGAAGCTGTGCAATATGGCCAGGATGAAATAGTAGAGACAGTAAATACTGTTTATACTGAAGATTTGACCGGTGAGGTACCTAACCATCTTAAAGATGTATATCAAAGAGCGTGTGACAATCTCTCATTGCAACAGCAAAAGCAAGTCAAGGACTTGTTAATTAAACACCAAAGCGTCTTTTCCAAGGATTCGAGTGATATCGGAAGGACAAATCTTGTAGAACATACAATTGATACTGGAAATGCTAAACCAATTAAACAAGCTCCGTATCGGGTCCCACTTGCAAAAAGGGAAGCTGCAGAGAAAGAAATTAGAGAAATGGCCGAGAAGGGTATTATAGAGCCGTCTGTGAGTCCGTGGTGCAGTCCAGTGGTTATGGTTACAAAACCGAATGGTTCTGTACGGTTTTGTTGTGATTTCCGTAAACTTAATGACTGTACTGTTAAGGACAGTCAACCATTACCGAGAATCGATGACACCTTAGATGCATTATCCGGTTCAGCTTGGTTCAGTACGCTTGATTGCAAATCAGGATTTTGGCAAGTGGGCCTATCTCCCAAAGACCGTAATAAGACAAGTTTCTGCATACAAGGAGGCCCTGTCTGGCAGTTTACTGTCATGCCCTTTGGACTTTGTAATGCACCGGCTACATTTGAACGGTTAATGGAGTTTGTGTTGTCAGGTCTTACTTGGAAACAATGTTTGGTTTACCTGGACGATATTATTTCATATTCCAAAACATTTGAAGAGCACCTCAATAATTTGGATGAAATATTTAAGAGAATGCATGAAGCCAATCTAAAATTGAGTCCGGAAAAATGCGTGTTATTTCAACGTCAAGTTGGATTTTTGGGTCATCTGATTAGTGAGAAGGGTATCGAGACTGATCCTAAGAAGATTGAGGATGTTGTAAATTGGCCTCTCCCACGTAACGTTAGGGAAGTAAGAAGCTTTTTGGGACTTTGTTCTTACTACCGAAAGTTTGTGAAAGATTTTTCGACCGTAGCTAAACCATTGCATAAGTTAACAGAAAAAGGTGAAAACTTTATTTGGTCAGATGATTGTGATCTTGCATTTGAAAAACTAAAAACATGCTTGACCAATACCCCCGTCTTAAGTTATCCCAAATCAGATGGTACATTTATCTTAGATACAGATGCTAGTGGAGTGGGGATAGGTGCTGTCTTGTCTCAGTTACAAGAGGACAAAGAAAAGGTGATTTCTTACTATAGCAAGTGTTTATCTAAAGTTGAAAGGAGATATTGCGTTACGCGAAGAGAACTTCTAGCTGTTGTTACCGCTATAAAACATTACCATCATTATTTGTATGGACACAAATTCACGGTTCGAAGTGACCATGGGGCTTTAAGATGGCTCACAAATTTCAAAAACCCAGAAGGGCAGATTGCTCGTTGGCTTGAAGTTTTAGCTACTTATGATTTTGATATAAAGCATAGAGCTGGGCGAATACATTCTAACGCCGATGCTTTGTCGAGGCGACCATGCCGAAAGGATGGTTGTGACTACTGTAGTAGAGCGGAGCAGAGATTTGAACTAACCAAGGAAGAACTTGGAAATCTAGAAGAAAAGTTGGTTGTTGGTAATCCGACAGAAAACAGTCTAAATGAGACTGGGGTAATGGCAGTGGATGTCAAACTCAGTCGGGATTGTGTGAATAATGTTAAAGTAAAGTTAGGGGAAATGAGTGATTATATTCCTAATTTGACAAATGTCCAAAAAGGCCTAAATAACATTTGTAAGGAAGCTATCACTGACAGATACGGAGTTGACAGTCCTTACGATATCAGTGAGAGCTCCACTGATAGGAACGTCATAACTAAAGGGAAGGATATGCATGCTGAAATACTGAATGATACACAGGGAATGTCGAGTAGCTGTGTTTCTAAATATTCTGAATATAGCAAGGATCGGAATTGTAGAAATATATGTCAGCTACATTCAGTGAATGAACTCAATCAGACACGTAGTAAACTCGATGTTGAAAGCATTAAAGCAGCTCAGAGAGCAGACAGTGTATTAAACACACTTATACAGTGGAAACTGTTGAATACCAAAGCAGACTGGAAGGTGGTTGCACCTTTATCAATTGTGCTTAAATATTACTGGAACAGATACGACTCTTTCATGTTGAAAGATGATATTCTTTATTACCAATGGCAAGGTGAAAAGGAAAATTTAAACGAATATAAAATAGTGTTGCCAAAAGCACTAGTACCTGATGTACTAAAAGAATTACACGACACTCCTACAGGAGGACACCTAGGAGTTAGAAAAACTCTCTTTAAAGTCAGTATAAGATTCTATTGGTATGGCATGTCTAAAGATGTGAAAAACTGGTGTAAATGTTGTGAGGTTTGTGCCTCTCGAAAAGCACCTGCAAAGAAGGCTAAAGCCGAAATGAAACAATTTAATGTTGGTGCACCGTTAGAGCGTGTTGGAATTGATATTATGGGTCCATTGCCCAGAACTGCTGCCGGAAATAAGTATATATTGGCAATTGCTGATTATTTTACCAAGTGGGTGGTTGCTATACCTATACGAAATCGAGAGGCTGCTACTGTAGCTACAAAGTTTGTTGAAAAGTTTGTGTCAGTTTTTGGTGTTCCCCTACAAATACATTCAGACCAAGGAACCAATTTTGAATCACAGATATTTCAAGAAATGTGTAAACTTTTGGGTTCTGTAAAAACAAGAACTACCGCGTTCCGACCTCAGTCTGATGGGTTAGCTGAAAGAACAATGAGAACAATTCAGGCAATGTTGTCAAAATTTGTTTCCAAGAATCAAAAGGACTGGGATAAATACTTACCTATACTGGTGCTAGCATACAATGCCTCAGTTCAGGAAAGCACTGGATTTTCTCCAAGTTTGTTAATGTTCGGCAGGGAGATAACTCTACCTATTGATTTAGCAATAGGGAAACCAGCAAACTACCTATCTAAAACGTACAGTGACTTTGCAAACAATCTTGAAGAAAAACTCGAAAAAGTTCATGAGCTTACTCGGATTCATTTGTCGATCGCGAGTGATTCTCAGAAACGTGCATATGATCACCGAATTCACAAAAACCTGTTTAGTGAGGGTTCCTTAGTTTGGTTATGCAACCCTAGTGTCAAACCGGGTCAGAGTTCTAAACTGTCATGTAAATGGACGGGTCCGTTCACTGTTATTAAAAGAATTAATGATGTTGTGTATCGTATACAGAAAAATGTTCGTTTAAAACCTAAGGTTGTTCATCATGACCGGCTTAAGCGCTATGAGGGAAGCCAATAGACCTGGTACAATGATCAATCCCCACAACAATAGTGTTATTAGGCAATTGGTTACTTTTAACCAACCCAACTAACATGCTCTCATTGTTATAATGTTGTTTATTATGATTGCAATTGACAGTCTTATTTTCTTTACCTTAATGCATTTTGGTTTTTCTCCTTCAGTATCTGTGTACTATCTGCCAGAACGTGACATTCCCCAAATATCACTTGGCCAGCCGGCATGCCCAAGAGCAGCACAGCCACTTCCAATTTCAATGTTTGAAGTGCCGTAAGTTGTTCAGCCGAAGGTCATACAAGCACAAACCTTGCACAAGTGTGAGTATGCAGGATTTTGAGCTGATGGCACCGAACGGGGAACGCGAGGGTGCGTTTGAGAAATTCAGGGTATGGAAATTAAATGAATTACCCAAGGTGATTAAAAGTGTTCAACCTGGTTACCTACGCGACATACGGCTGTTGAAAACCCAATATGGGCCAACTTTGGCCAATCTGTCTGATGATGACATGGCATCTGCGGACGAACTACACAAGACTATTCGAAATCCCCTTAGCCCCCATACTTCGCCTAAACGTGTGGTTAAAGTAAAGCCTTTGGTTGAGGATATCCTCTCAAGTGAAAACGAGTTAGACTATCTGGATTGTGATCAAGATAGTGAAGTTATTGATAAGATGGAAAGTAAAGTGGCAGATGTTAAGTCCAGTGCTGCTAGTAAGGGTGTTGAGGTTAAGTCAAGTTCTGGTAGCTCCAGTAGCTCCAGTAGTGACAGTTCTAGTGAAACCTCTTCGGACAGTTCAAGTAGTGAAAGTGACAGTACTAGTGAAAGTGATAGTAGTAGATCAAGGAGCCCTGTAAGGCGGCGGTTAACAAAGAGATTGAAAGTAAGGAATATTAGTTCCAGCAGTGATAGTGCTGATGAAAGCAAGAACTCAAAGAAAGAAGACCAGAAGGTGGAAAAAAGTAAAGAACCAGAACATGATAGTGGTGTTGTAGGGACTGAAACCTCTGAAGTGGTTTCTGTTCAGCCCAGTGAACCAGTGGCCGCAGTTAGTGATCATAAACCCCAGGAAGCGGTGGGTGAACCATCAAGTGTAAATATTCAGGTTATCTCTGGAAGTGCTCAGGAAACCGGTGTAAATATGGTACCACTTGTTTCAATATTGCAACAGACCCAAAATGAGAGGGTCATACTTAACATTGGGGGACAACGATTTGAGACGTCGAAGTTAACCCTGTCAAGGTATCCCGAGTCTGTATTGGCCGAATTAGTGTCTAGTGAGGGAGTTACTCCTCGGTATGGGAACACTTACTTTGTGGACCGTGACCCAGCACATTTTCGACTTGTCCTTAATTATATGAGGAACGGTATGTGTGATTTACGCACCCTCCCACGGGATGTCCGCTACCTGTATGAGCTCTATTATGAAGCTCGATTTTACCGGTTGTCTGACCTTATGAGAGCGGTGATAGAGAAGATTGAGCAGGTAAGTGTTTTCTCTGCCGATCTTCCCTTCACTGCCCATAAGGTTGGCCTTTGAGTGTGTCTTGCACAGTAACCGAATAGTTGAACTTATACCTATATTGGTTGGACTCACTTTAAAATAGTTAAAACTAGTTTAATAGTTCAAATTATAGTTGTGTTTTATTAAGGTTCAATTGATAAAGTCTAGTCAGTTGAAGATGGTTTAGCCATTAACATTAGGTTGTTATTGCATTTATATCTACATTGTTTCTGAAATGAAATGTTAATACACATATGTACTTAAGGTGGTTCATTTGTAAAACCTTAAGGTGATGCAGTGTCATAATTCAAGTTATTATGCACAAGTATTTGTATCATAACATTATTAAGTCATGACTGTTCCTTCTTGAATGTATTTTTTGCTGAAATCTAATGTTTGTACAAATGGATGATGTTTTGGGGACCAAAACCGTCTTAGAAGGGGGCAATGTAACGACCCTTGATTTCATATTTAATTTTGGCAATTCACTGTACCAATGTTTATTTACATTTAGTAGTTCATATTAATTTTCCCAAAAGTGTGTCTCCCTTCTTATTGAAATTTTTATTAAGAATAAATGTGTACTTGTGGGCTTTCCCCTCCCACCTATTTGATTGCTGTTTATTACGGTTTTGACTTGTTGTTATGTATGTTATGCATACTAGAAAAATGCATAAATGATATTTTCAATTCATGAAATGATTGAATATTGTATATTTTATTGTTAACAGATACTGTGCACCGCTAGAAATGCATTATTTTTCTCTGTGTTTACGGAAAATTTGTAAAGGTTTGTATTTACCTCGTACGTCATAAAGGACCTTTTTCCGTATTAAAATCCCATTGTAATCAATCACTCATCACTATAGCGTGTCAGTGAATCATTATTCATCACACATCATTACTTTATTGTGAAATCGTTTAACTTATTGTGAATACCCCACCACTTCCGTGTTTGGACGGCCATCTTCACAGTATGAGCACGCGATAGTTGTATGACGTCACAAGGTCATATAAAAGCAGCTACGGCGGGAAATTCAATTGGTGTTGTTTTGGACACCGTGAGCGTCGGTTAGCTCTCCAAATATTTTAGTGTTTGGTTAAAATTAAATATCACCTAGAATTATATTCCAAAGTGTCTAAAAATGTCCCAAGAAGAGGTGAGAAATACCAAAGTGTAGTAAATACAAGTTTTTAAAATGATTTTAGTTGTTTAAATAAGTGTCTTAAATTTAAGCTCAACCATCTCCAGTGTTTACCGGGTGTGTTCCTTAAAAATCGCCAAAGTGTGGTAAAATTGCCAAACGTGTTGTGATAATGTGTTTTAAAGTGTTTTGTGCGTGCTCTATTTAGTTAAAGTGTTTTACTTGCGAGTTTAGATAAACAAGCTAAAATTATCCAATAGTGACTGTGTTCAGATTTTCTAAGTGCCGTAGTTTTACCGAAGCTTAAAAATCAATATTTTCTAAGTTGGGTATTTTAACCATGATGACCGTGTAGGCTTTCTATTTGAAGTGTGGTAATTTATATATTAATAGTGATAGTGATTATTCGCAGAATAAAAACAAATTCGCCAGTGTGTTAAATCTCACGACTCATTTCTGTATTAAGTGTAAATTTGTGTAATTTATCCAGCGGGACGACTAAGTGTCAAAATATTACCACTTGGTAAACTTTAAGAACTGAATTTATATTTGTTCTCATATCAGTAATATAATTGTACGACTACCTAGGGTGCACAGTGTTTTTACTGTAATTTGTTTAAAGTTTTGCGTACTTTGCCATGACAATATAGTTATTTGTTAAGGTTTAAACAAATAAACTTTAAACCTTATTTAGCCTCCATTATTACTTTACCGAAGTTGCCAAAAGCCGGGCCCAAGCGAACCCGTTGTAGGAACCTATTATCCTAATTGGATAGGCGGTTCGCTACAATATAATGATACCAAAGTACTATATCTTAGAGGTGAATGACCACTTTGGGCAGTTTGATATCCTGTGTGACAGGTCCTTCTTTACCAGGACCCAACATTATAAAACTGAGATTGGAGACCAGCTTCAAATCTCAAACATCTGATTTGATGTAATGGTGACCAGTTGCCATTTCAGCCAAATAGATGCTTGAGATTTTTAGACTAGTCTCCAGTTTTAGTTTAACAATCATGGACCTAGTTTGAATATCTTGCAGTTCGGAGAGCTCGGGCGGTGGTGGTGGATTATTCAGCGGCCTTGGTGGTAAACCTAGTGCAGAGAAGGCTAGCTCTAATGTGTTTGGAGGGACCTTTGGTTCCGGAGGGTCAAGCTGTGAGTATTTTATGTTAGAGCAATAACTTTATCATTAACTTAACCTAGGGCTTGGAGCAATAACAACCATTTACTCCATTAGGAGATAGATATTTTATTCCTAGATTTTTATCCCCTCAATAATCACTCCGCTCAAAACGTTGTTTTTTTCTTAAATGCGTACATCAAAATTTACATTATGAGTAGGAATCCGTAGAGTACTAAAATGCAGTATGAAACATTTAAGTGTGAATTGGCAATTCCTAATGGGCTGGTCTATTTTTTATCTTTTCACTACAAAAGCGTTGATAGAAACAGAATGACAAATAAAAAAAATATATATAAAACCCCACCCACCCTCCCTTTTTTTCCTAAGATTAGGATGAGAATCTAGGAATTAAATTTGTATTTCCTTGTACGGGTTTTATCACATGTGTGACCATTGCCTGATATGCTGGCTGATTTTGATCTGCACTGTTCACTCATTGTGTTAAAAGGCATTATCCATGGAGTAAAGTTTCACAGAATCAGTCCTCTGGTATAGGGAACACTGGTATAGGGACTGATTCATTAGGGAGAAATATGCTTCCCTGAGGTCTAAACATAGATAATAGAAAGATAATACAAGATTGAACTATTTAAGCCATGGGATACGGCTCATGCCCCATGGGCGGCAGATGTAGATCCAGATCAGCTTTGTAGGTTTATTAGGAAGTTTCTGACCTAGAGGTGAACAGTGTAGATCAAGATCAGATGGCACAATTGTGAAAGCTGATCTGGATCGATACTGGTTATCCATGTGATAGAACGCATATCCGTGAAGTAAAGATTTTTTATAAATAATTCTTATCGCAATGTCGTTTTCAAGAGTGGTTGTATTTTTCATTTCTTTTCAAAATGAAATGTTAATAAAGGCATGCCTTTATACCATTATGAATGAATAAAGTCAAGAATCAGCCAGTGAAGCCTCTGTCTATAGAAACTGCTTTGAGAATCAAAATGTCATGTCCACGATACAAAAAGATATAAAATTATCATTTGTGACTGGTTCTTACATTTTTGTTTGCATTACAGCACAAGGCCTGTTTGGAAGTGGATCCAGTCAGACATTTGGAACAGGAAGTAGTGGAGGGTTCTCTAGTAGTGGAGGTGCATTTAGTGGTGGTGGAGCTGGTGTAGCATCCACCGGATTTGGTGCTGGAACCCAGTCCACTTCTGGTAATTAACCAATATATTTCCAGAACCAAATCTTATGTGTGCCAACAAATTGAACCTTAATTCATTCTTCAACTTTTCTGGAAAGGATAGGGTGTCTTAGCTCTTAACTTAATACATACCCATTTTATGGCATGTGCGGACAGTATAGATCCAGATCAGCTAGCACAAAAGTGAAGAGTATAGATTCTGATCAGATGGCAATAATGTGACAGCTGTATTGGATCTCTACTGGAGCACCATGCCATGGAGGGTAAAAATTCACTCCCACAGACAACCACTGCTCACACATAGCATAGAAGCCAGATCAATGGAGTTACGGGTTAAAATGTGAAATACTGATCTAAATATACGTTGTAAACAACAAAACAATGGTTTATTTTAGATGAAATTAACAGTTATAAAAAACACTACATCTTTATCATGAATATTTATACATTATAACATAAAACAAAACAAAATGTTTACACATAAAAAAGTGCCAGCCAATTTTTAACCCTTTCCTTCATGTGCATTTTTACGCATGTGCAACCAGTGTAGATCTAGATCAGCCAGCACATCGGTGCCATCTGATCAGGATCTGCACTGGTAGCCTTTTTGTTAGAAATAGCTTAATAAATCAAAATGCGAACAGTTTAGATCCTGATCAGACGGCACAGAATGTGCCGGCTTATCTGGATCTAAACTCTTCGCCCTCGCAATAAAGGTGTGTCTGTGGAGGAGAGAGTTAATTTGATTTTGGAAAATTGAAAACTATGGCTTGAAGAACCCATGAAAATGCTGTTTTACCAAAAATCATGAAATTTTGTGCTGATGAAAATAAATGCTTTCACAGTAAATGAGAAAGAATAAAGACCAAATAAATGCACTTTATCAGTACCGGGTAGTTTAAACTTACTTGTTTGCATTGATTATGAAACTAATTCTTAAAGCTTAGATAATCACACTTGAAGTTAAATCAATACTAATGTTGCTACTGTTTCCAAGGTTATAAAACTTGTGAACTCCATACTCAGGTCTTATTTTCACAATTATGCCCTTATAGCTCTTTATGATTTCTTAGAAGTACTTGTACAGTTCGCAATTAATTTTATTATCAGTCAACCAAGTCAACTTTGGTAGTGTCATTTGACCAAACTAAGACTGTTCAATTCAAGCAAACCAACATGATGTTATCCAGATAGCAGTCGTGAGGAGATTTGAAACCATATGAAGTTGCCTATTAAGTCCGGCAACTGTGAACAAGTCAGAAATAGCATTTTATTGTGAATAATTTCAAGACTCCCATCTAAGTAAAACAGCTTGGTGCATGTATTGTCATATGCTATTGGAACAGTTTGGTTGCTCCATGGCACCTTTATCCAACTAATGGTGAACAAGTTTTCCATCAATATGGAATCCACAGTGTTAAAGTTGTAGCAGTGAACAATCATGCAAGTGAGTGTTCCAGCCAGCATCGCTTTTTTTCTAAAATTTTTGTTGAAAAAACTTAAAACAAACCAAAATATGTATGCATGTATTAGTGATTCATACCGGTAGTTGTTAGATATCAGTAGAGGAATGGTCAGAATGAGGACAGACATGAGGCACATGGTGTTTGCAAGATTATCTTCTAACGTCCATAGAGTGTTGTTGTGTTGTAGGATTTTTGGAGGTGATTCTTTTCTATCTTTGGAATTCATTTTCACAGGAGGTTGAGATAGTTGCACTTTCCTGGTATTGCTTTGTTTGCCAGGTTCTGTAAATGTTTGTTCATCTTCTTCAGTTTTGGCTTGTTCTTCACAAATTGCTTTATCATTTTCTTCAGTCTTACATAGGTCATTACTGATTATCTCATCTTGGCCTTCAGTGTCTGATTGCTCTCCACCAACTGCTTCATCAACAAAGAAACAAAACCACTGGGCTTCTGTATAACATGGAACAACCAAATGCTTCAAAATAGTCCCTAAATTTTTGTACAAAAAAGAAAAATCATCCTTTAATAAATAAACCAAATAGCTCCACGAAGACTGACATTTGAACGTACTCATAAAACTTTTAGCTAGATGTTCTGGTGTTTTTCTTCTAATGTCATTAGTAATATATATAGTCATGATATTTACCAGTGCACATTTGACATAGTTCATCAGAGTTTCCTCTGATTTATCTCCCAGTTCTCTTATGACACATTTGTTTATTATATCAATAGTATATTCTATCTTGCTAATTAGCATTTTGTGCTCATCATGATGCAACTTACCCTCCAGCAGATTTCTTTCAGAAACTATATAATGGGGCAGAACTCGATTTGCAATAGATGTTTTCAAAAAACAGAGGACATCTTTCAGCCTTGCTATGAGATGTTGCCGCTGAAACTCTCCCTCTGGGACTTTTTCTGCTAACCAAAGAACTGCCATTTTCGCCAGATAAGATTTCATGTGTTTGCTGATTGGTTTCAGTTCATTCTGTACAATTTGCTTTGCCAGGATGAGCACCTTTCTTTGAGTGTCATTTAACGATTGTACCAGGTATAGTTCAGCTTCCACAAAGCTTATTCGCCATTGAAGATTTTCATCTTGAGTACCTTTGCAGCCAACTGGTACTACATAAACTGGCATATTGATTACTTTAGAGACCATGTCTTTATTTGGCCAACCTGATATTCTCTTTCTGGTTCTCCACTTATCTAGGATGGTTTCCTGTATGCACGGTAGTGTATGGACAACATCTGTAGTGTAATTGAATCCATTCAAAGTTTCTGATAGTGTTAAACATTGCTCACTTGACAGTCCTAAGATTTCAGGGATTTGCTTTGTATTTTGAATCAGTTGATAAACAGCACTTCTTCTTGGGATGGATGGACCATTTTTTGGTAGATATTTCACATTATGGCTTGAAAATCCATCTCCATATTTGTGTATGTCATCATTTAAATTTGTATATGCACTGCTTGATAAGTATGTCCCATTTGTCTGTTCAACTAATGCATGCTTCAACCTTTGATATGCCTCGTTATGCCCATTATGTTGCAGTTTTAGGTAACAATAACCCTCCGGGGCACCGTCTGTCACCATATGAAATGTAACTTTCCCATCCACTGTCGAGTCATTTTCAGTAACCACTACTCCATGATCAATTTGTAGAGTATCGAAATCACTTGTGCGAAAGAAACTGATACCTTCTCGTAGACTTCCAACTATTTTTTTCTCGTACTCTGGTTGATGTGTTATATGTTTTGTTTGAATATCATATGCCTTTGATAGAATGTTTAGTGCTTCAATTCTTTCTTTTGTCCTCTTATTATTGTAACCAAATATGTTCAGCATGAAACTGACATATTCTGATATGTCTTTCTCTTGGTCAGAATACTGAAGCTTAGACATTATTGTTGACTCATATTCAGTTTACATCAGAAATCATGCCAGTATGGTATCCAGAACACTGAAAAACAGAAAAAAAAATCTGTAAACAATTGAACCTCTAGGTGTTATGGTCCTTAAAAGAAAATGAAATGGTTGCCCCGACAATTCTATCATTTACTTCATTTTTGTGTTGCACTTTCAAAGAAAAGACAATGCATAGATATCGATTTGTTCATGTGGCCATCATTCACCAAAACTTAACTTTAACTTTGCCATTTCTTAATATTTCTTAATCAAACTTTCAAATTATATTGCATATGACAACATGATCATGATGGTGCCAAATTCTGTAGGTCAAGGTCACATTTGATGGAGTTATATTGCTTTTTGTACTTGGATTTTACACGAAAACTTATGGTTGGCTATAACTTTGCCATTTCTTAATCAGACTTTCAACTTATATTTCATTAGGATAGCATGCTTATGATGATGCCAGGTTCTTTATGTCAAGGTCACATTTGATAGACAACATGCTCTTGATTTTATGGAGTTATGCCCCCTTTTTATACTTTGGTTTTCTAATGAAAACGTACCGTTGACTCTCACTTTGCCATTTCTTAATATTTCTTCTTCAAAGTTCAAATTATATTGCTCATGGCAATATGCTCGTGATGATGTAAAGTTCTTTAGGTCAAGATGGAGTTATGCCCCATTTCTTGCTTGCATTTTTATTTTGACATAGTACCAGAGGGCGACACAAGTATTCATCTAAACAACCATCAAGTTTTAGTTATTGTCCTATAATTTTAACACTTCAAATATTGTATCTGTATGTACAAATCCATCTGTAACAACAAGAAATATAAATCCTGTTTAAATATATTAGACTTGTGACTAATATGAAACTTAAAATTGGTTCTAACTTTGAACAGATCAGATGCCAAGGGATGTATACTGCTTTCACATGTGATAAAACTTATATGCTGTAAGATTTGTTTTAAACAGCCCCTGGGGCAATTACATTTTCTGAAAGGGGGGCACTTATTATTTATATAACTTTTTTTCTTATATTAGATTCTGAAGGATATTGAATGATAAATAATAACGGTTTACTGACTTTTTTTCCTAAAAAAAAACATGGGGGTGTTTTTAAGGGGAGGGGCGTTTAAAAGGAATTTTATGGTAATATATGAAATTAAGGGTGAAGAACATTTTAACTTACCATAGTTTTTCTCAATACAGATGTCTGCACATGTATAAATTTTGTCCGTAAAATGTCTGAGCACAGTCTGCCATATCAATGCATCTGATTTTTGTAAGAATTTACAAATCTAATAATTCCAAACAGGTATATTCCAATAATCAGAGCACCATTTAAAGTCTCCTTTTTTTGAGGAATTCTATTTGATTTCATGATCTCCATGTTATCTTTGTTTCTTGTACATGTAGTAATAAAAATCTCAAAAACTCCTTCATTTTTGCAGAAATCTTGTTGCAGTTGTCCGCAGTTCACATTACTAAATTTCAATGAGAAGCTAACTTAAATTTTCACACAAACTTTTTATGGTATGTCAGTCATTTAAATATTTAAGAATGGTTTGTTGACATGCAGTTGCTTAGTGAAAAGTTTTTGGTCTGAATGAAATGCAAATCAATGCAAAATAAACTGGTTATAAAATTGACAAAATTATAATTTTATATATTCACAGTCTATTGAAGATGTGGTGGTATTCAAAATCAATGTCAAATTGAAAAGATAAATCAATTAATGTTATTTTATTGCTCAGTTCTCAGCAGTCTATTTGGTTGAAATAGTTCACAGTTTCACAATTTAAGTTCTCAGTTCTTTGCTATATGATTGGTTGAAATTTTCCACAGTCCCTCAACTGAGCAATGGGAAGCTTTTAAAATTAGCTCTTTGACTAAGATTCATTATCCAGTCTTGAGCAGCTGATTGGTTGAAAATGAGAACATTCTCAGAACTGACCAATAAGAACCATAAACTCTTAGATTTGAAACCAGTATCAAATCTTATAGCTGTTTGGTTGAAATTAAGGGCAGTCTCAGAACTGGCAAATAAGAATCTTGAGCTCTAAGGTTTGGAAGGAGTTTGCAGTCTTGAGCAGCCGATTGGTTAAAATTGAGGACAATCTCAGAACTGACCAATCAGAATCTCAAGCTCTTAGATTTAGACTGGTATCTTACCTTGCAAAGCTCATTTGTTGAAATTGAGGACAGTCTCAGAACTAACCAATGGGCTCTTAGATTTGGAACCAGTGTCAAATCTTGAGCAGCTGATTGGTTTATCTGTAGAACAGTCTTAGAACTGACCAATTGGCTTGTAGATTTGATCTTAAGCAGCTGATTGGTTGAAATTGATGAAAGTCTCAGAACTAACCAATAGGACTCGTCAGATTTGAAAATGGTTTCAGTTATCAATTTAATAACCTTTTGTTAATATCTGGTAATTTTTCAGGTGGCTTTGGAGCTGCTCCCTCCTTTGGTGCTGCCCCAGCCTTCGGCTCTGCACCAGCATTTGGCTCAGCACCTGCATTTGGAAGTCCGCCAGCATTTGGCAGTGGAGCTACACAGGGTGGGTTTGGATCTGCCCCTACGTTTGGTGGATCCCCAGGTGGCACCACATTTGGTTCCCTCGCTCAGAGCAGTGGTAGTACTGGATTTGCTGGGTAAAGGGTTTAACTCTTAAATTGCTTAATTTGTGCATTAGAGTTGCTGTCTAAATTTTTAGCATAAATTTCTTGTGTAACAAGACATTTGTTAATTCTATAGTGTCACTGTGGTATAATAATATTTCACACAGGTTAATTTCTGCATATTTTACTCCCCATTTAGTGAGAAGTCAAATCCCAGTGATATGTAGATGTGTAATAGCTATCCTTGCAAATGTATGCCCAAGCAAAAATGTAATATCACTAATGTTATAAGCAAAAGTAGCCATGTAGTAAAGAGTTAAATGCAAAACCTGTCTAAAAACTCTAAATAGACCAATTAAAAGCTCGAGTTTGAAGACTGGTCTCAAATCTTAGTTTATGGGCCCAAAATTTAGAGATCAGTCTCAAATCTCAAGCATCTGAAATGGCAACCAGTCACCATTTATAATCTTTTATTATGATCTTGGGCTCTGGTATTTGTTTTTTTTTAATTTAATTTGTAGGTTATTGGGGAGCCTGAAATACATTGTTTTTAATAACATTTCAGATTTGCCAATGCAGGAAGTCCTACCTTTGGAGCTCTAGCCCAGTCTAGTGACACACCGAGTTTTGGCAGTTTTGCTCAGTCATCCAATACAGGAGGTAAAACTAACATTTCAGTGAACAATAAGCACATCCAGCAGAAATAAGCTATTGGGAAATTGATGTTTTAACAGACTACCTGTAATATAGTTTCATTCTTATTGTTACATACCAGCATTGCTCATGTATAGGCCACATTTTTATGCCTCCAAAAAGTGGGAGGCATATAGAGTTGCACTCATTCGTATGCCCATCTGTCTGTCTGTACGTATGTCCCCCACATTTTGTGGCATCAACTTCTCATTAATTATCGGGTGGATTTCTTTCAAACGTGCACAAATGATCAAGCAGGATGTGTAGATGATTGTAAAAAAGATTATATAAAAACATATTCTTATTTTCTATTTTCAGCATTTGGTGGAGGAAGCCAGAATACATTTGGGTAAATTTCATCTTAACTTTTACTTCACAGATACTGCATTAATTCCATGTGTGAACAGTGCAGATCCACATTCTGTGCAGTCTGATCTGGATTTACACTGTTCACTGTTAGAATCCCTGAGGTTATTTCTTACCTATTAAAGGAGAACATTGTAAAATCAGATCAGAGCACACTGATGTATAAACTGATCTGGATCTACTCGGACTTGGGATGAAGTGTTTAACATGCTAGTACTTTAAACAGTGATATACATTTTATTGTACAACTTTGCTTAAAATTCAGTACAGTGGGAACAATTATATGTTCTCAACAGATTTATCTCCCCTATATATGAAATTGTCAACTCATCATTTTTAGAGAACCTTTTACAAAAAAACTTTTTTTATATTGTGACAAATGGTGAGAAAACATGGCTTATTGACCCTGCAACAAGCATAGACTCAGATCTAATTGTGGACTTGGATTTTGAACTATTTTCTAGATGCATAATGTCTTACGTTTCCATTTTCAGTTCCAGTCCATCATTTTCTGGATACAGAGGCTAAAGTTAGACAGAGTTGTTATCATCATGTAACTAAACAGAGAAGAAAAGAGATCCCATGAATGAACTTTGCATGGCTAACTTAATGTACCATTTATGGGGAAAAAGTGTTTTCAGTATCGCATGGCTTACTTAATGTACCATTTATGGGGAAAAAGTGTTTTCAGTATCGCATGGCTTACTTAATGTACCATTTATGGGGAAAAAGTGTTTTCAGTATCGCATGGCTTACTTAATGTACCATTTATGGGGAAAAAGTGTTTTCAGTATCGCATGGCTAACTTAATGTACCATTTATGGGGAAAAAGTGTATACAGTATCACATGGCTAACTTAATGTACCATTTATGGGGAAAAAGTGTTTTCAGTATCGCATGGCTAACTTAATGTACCATTTATGGGGAAAAAGTGTTTTCAGTATCGCATGGCTAACTTAATGTACCATTTATGGGGAAAAAGTGTATACAGTATCACATGGCTAACTTCGTACCATTTATGGGGAAAAAGTGTTTTCTGTATCGCAAGGCTAACTTCGTACCATTTATGGGGAAAAAGTGTTTATTTACAGTACAGTGTTTGTGTTCATGGATAAAAAAATGAGAATTGATGATGAATAGTGAGAGAAATCTACCAGAACTGTGGTTTTGTGTTTATATATCATTATAACCCTTTACTCCATATAATATGGGTTTTATCGCATGTGCAAACAGTGTAAATCTTGATCAGCCAGAACATCCTTGCCTTATGGGCTGAAGGTTATAAAGCTGAGCATGGAAACCAGTCTCAAATCTCAAGCATCTGATTGGCTGAAATGGCGACCAGTCGCCATTTCAGCCAATCAGATGCTTGAGATTTGAGACTGGTTTCCATGCTCAGCTTTATAACCTTGGGACCAGATCTGGATCTACACAGGTCCCTTCTTGGTCAGAAATAACCTTAAGAATCTGAAAGGGAACAGTGTAGATCCCGGTCAGACAGCATGGATATGCCAGCTGGTCTGGATCTAAACCTGTTCGCTCATGTATCATGGTGTCACGTATTTTGACGCACTTAAGCTTTTAATCCATAACAACTTTTTAAATTGAATGTTCATTTTGAACTAAACATTAATATCATGAACATACATCCCTCCTTATTTGAAAAACACTGCAATTATGAAAAAATATCAATATTTTTTCTGTAGAGCAAGAAACAAACATGATAACCCCAAAAATGCTAACTTTGGTCTTCACCCAAATATTTTGACACGTGTAATGTAAGTTGTAACCACATTTCTAATTAGTTAAAAGCAAGTTTACACACTCTTGCATCTGGCACAACAAAAGAACATGAATGGTGTTATTTTAATCATTAAGAATAAGTTTTTGACAATTTTGTATGGTAAACAATTGGAAAACGGAATTTTATTAAAGATTCTGCATCTATTCTGCTTTAAGTGCTAAAAGACATCACTCTTGGATGACTGGCGGTATCTTTCCTGTTTTCCAAGACTAAACATATCTCCTGGGGTATTGTCCTTTGCAGTTTTAATATTTTGATATTGTAGAGCGAAAAATAACAATGATGAAAAATTACAAATGAATGTAAAAACGTATGGAAACAATATAACATGTAAGGGATTTACAACAAGGACAAATTTTAATACAACATCATATTGCACTCATGCCAATCACATGACTGATGTTATATTTGTCATTTGTTGCAAACAAGAGGAAAAGTTGTTTTGAATTGTGTAAAATGGTACCAGTATTAAGGATTTATTCAACAAGAGAAAAAGTATTAAGTAATTCGTGTTATTTTTACTATGTCATAAAAAATGATGTTTTACTGGCTTCAGTTTGCAAAATTTACACACTTTAATTTATTAAACGGTCAGATGAATGTTAACTGATCATTTTGCAGCATAATTACATCATTAGGAAATCACATATTTAGAATGGAGGTGAAAACAAACAGTGCGTCAAAATATATGGTGCAACAAAATATTTGGTGTGACGATAAGAAAAGTCATACCTATGGAGTAAAGGGTTAATAAACAGTGAAAAGTTGAATAAAGATAAGTGTTAAAGGTAAAATTAATGCTTCATCCACAAATTTGTGTAATGGAATAGTGTTCAAAAGAAGTAGCTTACAAATAAACATATGTAGCTTGGCTAAGAAATTACATGTATGAACAACTTCTTGTTCTCACAAAATTACAATCATGCTTCTGTTGTAAAATTAAATGTTTTGTTTCATTTTATGGTTTGTTATTATTTTTAATAATGAGAAACTCAGGGTTTTTAGTTTCTTTTTGTTGTGTTTCACTATTGAATTGAATAAACATGAAAAAGGCCTGCCATTAACTGTTTAATTTTACAAATAGCTAATTTAAATGTCTCAAAAACAGCATTGGAATTAAATTGTTCATTTCTTAAATTCAATGTGTTTATCTGTGGAATAAGATGTTTCTGTATTTTGGCTTGAGATGTTGTGAATAAACTGGAAACAGGTATATTACACACGTTCACATTATTGGCCATTGTTTTCAACTACTTTGGAAAAGCAGGGCAGATATTTCAAAAGCATTTGATACCAATAACTAAAAATAACTGTATGGAAGACATGCTTTCATATGGCCTGGCTCAAATAAGCTGGCATCCAAATGCAAGAATCTGCATCAGTTAAAATGCCTCATAGTATAGGCTATAGAAAACTCTAAAATACTTGTTGGTTTTTTTCTCTATTGCACAATTTGTAAAATTTAAAAAAGTGATATATCACAATAGTGTTGGAAACAATAACAAAAGTGGTTTAGGCAAAAATATTCTGCAACATTTCAAAATAATTTGTCTTTCTATTGATTTCTAGAGTTTACAAAGTTTGCTGTCATATCTAGGCACTTGTTTCTCCACAGGTACGTCTTTCTTCCACACCGGTGGTATAATGCACAAGGGTTTGCCAGTTCTGGGTCGCCATACAAGCATCTGAGCACTATTTGCATTAGGTGGGGTCAGGGCGCAGCGAGGAATTGGGACCATCTCTTCTAGCACGACTGGTTGCTTGGGCACCGGGTCACTGATTAATTTGGCCCTTTGTCCTGGAAAATAACCGTATAATAAACCTTTACTCCATACATATGGTGTATATCAGTTCTGCAATGTGTAGATCTAGATCAGCCAATACAGTGATGCAGATTATCTGGATCTATACTAGATGCTTATTGGTCAGAAGTAACCTGATGAATTTTAAGTAAACAATGTAAATTCTGATAAAAGCAGCCTTTCACTGCTTTAACCCTTTCCTCCATATATACATACGTCTTTTATTGCATGAGCAAACAGTGTAGATCCAGATCACCTGGCACATCCATGTTATCTGATCATGAAATAACCTAATACATGTAAATCAAAACACAAACACTGTTCACCCATGACATAAAATATTATAGGATTATAGATTTATATGGAGGGTAACTATATAAAAGGGTTAACTTCAGTGTTGTTAGCCTTATTTCATAGAAGACACCTGCCCTGACCTTTAACTCCATATATTTGGAATTACTGTGTGAGCCGACAGATCCAGATCCATATTGGCTGATCTTGATCTAAACTGATTGCACACAAAAATCTTTTGATTTAAGTATTATTACAAGTCTATCTAGAGCTTAAATTGGATAAAAAATTGTGTGACCCTTTTTTAGTTTTTGTGAAAAGTATATTATTTCAAATCATCTAGATATAAGCAAGCATCAGCCCCCTTTCTACTGAATCTTCAAATTGTAACATACAACAGTGTACTATACATTTCATTTCCTGACAGCACTGTTAAAATTTTGGATAATATAATCTCATTTCAGAAAATTTTTCTTGGATTTTCCATATTTACCACCCTAACAAATATGAGAACTGTGTGTCAAACCGTTGTCTAGTTATTGATCACATAAGGTTGGTTACAGAGGAACCGACTCGAAGGGAGCATAATTAATAGACCCTTTCTGAATCCCCTCAAGCACCAGGGCTGAAGGTTATAAAACTGAGCAAGGAAACCAGTCTCAAATCTCAAGGATCTGAATGGCTGGCAAATGGTCTCCATTTCAGCCAATCAGTTTTATTACCTTGGGCACAGATGGTGTCAGGATCTGCTAATTCCTGCACAATGTAATATGTACATAAATACCTAGAGGTTTAGTAGGGTCGACCTCGATATCAAGTTGCATGTTCCACATGATCGTTTTCATAATATAAGCTTTTTGTAGAGTCATGTCCCATACAACCAACCATACATAGAAGCTCTGATCTCGTGCAATGTGTGTCAAATTTGGTGGTCCTGAAATTGACAATTAGAGATTTAAGTTTCTTTGTCCCATACCACAAGCAATACACAGAAGCTCTGATCTCTTGCAGTGTGTGTCAAATTTGGTGGTCCTGAAATTGTCAATACAGAACAGTATAATATTGGTGGCCCTGAAATTTTCAATACAGAAAAGTGAAATATGCAGATCAGAGAGAGAACCTTCCCATACAGAGCACTGTTAATAAAATGATCAGTTTTAAAGTAAGACACCACAAACAAGAAAATGCGAACCGGAGAGGTTACCACTGGGGATTTAAACCAGGTTCTGGGATGCACCAACCTCCCGCCCAATAGGTTCCTAAATGAACAGGCAAGGGCAAGTTGTCTTGGTAAATTAGCTCCAACAGGAGTTTGGGTGACATCAACTCGACAAGAGGTTTGAGCCCGGTGGTGTCATATTACTTCGTGGGAGTTTTCTGGCTAGGGAAAGTGTGTGTCATTTTGATAAACTTCGGTGTTGGGCTTGTTTGATATTGAACTTTGAAATACTTGTATAATTTTCATAAAACATGTCATATAAAGCTTAACCTATAAAACCTCATATTTTCAACGTAATTAAAGAGTTTTCTCTCGATATTTTAATGTGAAAGAAGAATTGTTTGCCATCACTCCCGTTTAAATCGGTTTAAATGAATCTCTGCCCTTTTCTTGGGTCTGAGGAATATTATGTGGAAATGTTTGCCTCCAAGCCTCGTTTTGAAAATAAATTTAAATGTATCTCTTGTATTCCATCTCACACCTGTGCACCGTACCTTGGTTTCTATTGGCGGGATTTCTCCAGGTCACGTGGGGGTGGAAGTTGTCGTTCATGGTAACGGTGGCGGTCTGATACATCTTACACGGTCCCTCAAAGATGACTGTCTCGTTTCGAGAACCGTACCAGGGATAGTGGTGACCGTCACAGTCGCTGATCATGGTCTGGGCGCCGGTGGTAAGTTCAGGAAACTCCCAACTCGTGCTGAAAGCGGAAATGAAATGTGTCTGCTAAATGCGTATGTTCGGTTTCTTGGGGAAAAAGAAATAAAATCCATTTCTCTTTTAAAAGTCTTTGGAAAATAAATTATATTTCTCTAAAAAGGAGTGCATAATTATGTAGAAAAAAATGTGTAAGTCAAGTATTCTTATTAGTGTTTAAAAAAAGACACGATCGCAAAAGGGAACTAACTCGTACTGACAATCAAATATTACGCGGAGTAGTTAACTCCCTTTGTACAGAAAGCGTGATCGCAATTATTGACTAAGCAAAATTAATTCCGCTAATAAATAACAACCTTGATCTTTTTAAAAGTAGGTAGACACGGATGCATAGGACATTTATTTGTTTATATATCCTGTTTGGCAAGAAATCTCATTTCGACATAAAACTAAAGCACTTCTCAGGCTTAACATATTTTTCAGGACTAAGTCTGATTTTAGGATTACAAGTTCTAGATTATACTTGGTGCAGAAAGTCATGTTAAAGTGTGTGTGTGGGGGGGGGGGGCGCGGGGGGCGAGCGCAACTAAGAATGTACGTCCCCTCGTAACGAATAGGCCTATACGTCTTTTTAATGAGTTTATGAATGTTTGTGAACGTTCCCAAAAGAGCACCTAGTTAATTTCATTTTATACATTTTATAAAAGTTTATTATAGTTAATTGCTTTCACATTTTCATTAAAAATTAACATAGACAATTTTAGAGGGGGTGCACGCCGGATACGCCCCCATCCTTAATCCGCTAATGGTCTAGTGGCAAAGTTAAACAGCAGACAGCAACAATAAAATACGTACTATCCTTCGTCAGAGTAAGTGTTGTGGAACATCATATCCGTACAGGCCTGGATCCAACCAATCTTGTACTTGTGGGGCTCGGAAATCGGAGCTATTTCTACAGTGGCACTGGCCCTGTAAGGAAAACCGACCTTCTGTAGGTACCATAATCACCCTTAAGTTTTGGGACAGTTAAAAATAATAATAACTAAAATATTTCTTGTCCCAAAATTTAGGGACGAAAACATACTGTTCCTGAAAGTGTTCCTAAACATACCAGCACTGAAAAATATCAATCCGAAAAAAAGTGTCCCAAAATATAGGGAGGCAAAAATATTTAATTCCTTGAAAAATAATGGTGTCCAAATATTAATGCTGTACCAAGTCTTAGCATAATTACGGTAATCCCATAACAGAACTGGTAAAGGGACTGGAGCATATGTCACTTGTTCGAGTGTCAGCAGAAGTTCGTTTAATTATTATCGAGGTGGTCTTAATTTGGGTGTGGTCTTTTTGAGTGGTTTAACTGAATGTGAAACTCTTGCTAGCAAATATTTAATGCGCCCTTTACTCCGTGGATATGCTTTTGTTCACCACTAGGTGACCAGTATAGGTCCTTATCAGGTGGCACAGATGTGACAACTGATCTGGGTGTACACTTTTCCGCATGCCATCCAGAAGATCCAGTTCAGCAGGCATGCTTGTGCCGTCTAAACTGGATCTACAATGGAATATAATATGGCATATCCCATGGAATAAAAGGTTAAAACAGTATTATTAGGAAATAAGATATGATTGCAGTTGTGATGTTTTAACAAGTTGATAACGTTGGGATTTGTCATTATTCATCTCGAAACCTACCCAGCCGAAAACCTAAACACCCTAAAACTATTACATTCACGTAACCCCACCAACATCAATTTTTGGATTTCTTTCAAACACGTGACTCTTTACAAATCCACTGTTAACTCCAAAATGTATTGCTGATCCTCGGAATTTTACATTCTAGAATAATTAGTATTAAATAAATTAATTAGAATAAGTCGGTATAAAACAGAAATGTAAAGAGGGCGTCAAAATGCCATTGGTGCGGGGATAGAGGCCTAGCATGGACAATGTGTTTTTTTTATCCTCTTAAACTACAAAATCTTTCTACACGCATGCACATAACTCCACCGAGTGCGAAAATATATTAATATATTATTTGTATTGAATACGAACAACTCTGTATAAACACGCAACTATGAAAGTGATGTAAATAAGAGCTTATGATATGTAAATACGAAGTAAAACAAATATGCATATGTGCGACCAGTGTAGATCTTCAGTATTCGCTTTTTGTTCAGAATTAACCTAATGAAAGGCGAACAGTGTACATAGATCCTGATTCGATGGCACAGATGTGCCGGCTCTTCTGTATCTACACTCATAGTGTGCCAATAGATTACGTATACAGCAATATTCCATAGAGTAAATGGTTAACCCAATAAAATCCAATAAAAAAAACTGAAGCCTTATGTTATCTTTGAGGAGCGTTCCAGTTTATACTAACCAAGCCGAAGAAACATTGGCAATTTCTATAAGAAACGCTCGCAGCTAGGATCTGGTGTCACATTCAATGTTTTTATTCGGACAGGATAGTGTATAGACCATGACCCAGTGGCGGTTCCAGGGGGGTGGGGTTCGGACGAACCCCCCTAATTTCCGTAAATTTTTGGGTCCAGGGTGGTTCGAGGTTCGAAGTTTGTAGGTATGAATCAATATGACTGATTTCCAGAAAGAAATCGATGACCGGTTGGTGCTAAATTGTTTCATTTGGCGGCAAAAAAATGAGACCTCCGTGGTAGTCTTGGGTGTCAAATCTTAGACTTCACGCATAGTGCATACTCTCAATTTAAACCTGTGTATTTCCAATAAACAACTTCGCACCCTTGCCACTGTAGGTGGCCAAACTGCTTTTAATCAAAACAAGAAAGTAGGAAATTGTTAATCTATGGAAAAATTGGTATTGTACGTTTTTGCCAAATCTCTGGTCACCGGCATTAAGTTTGGATAAATCACAGAAAATGCGACCTTTTGCAACTTAATAACATTCGAAGTGAGAGTCTGGGCTATAAAATGTATCATTAATTTCAAGTGCTAATATATTCCCAATATAAGGAAAAAAAACAACAAATAAGTAAAGTTTGAATAAAAAAGTTATCCCCCAAAATATGCCAGGCGTTACATGATTTTAGCGCCAAAAATCATTACACAATCGTTTCTGCTTACATCAGCTTCTTACATAAAAGTGCATCAGTGTGGACTGAATTTCGTGTCGTTCATGAAAATAAAGCATTTAAAAGTCGATATATACTTAGCCGTAACATTCAGGGGTTCCACTAGCTGCTGAATCTCAAGGGTCATTTTAGTATCTGACCATTTATGTCCAAAGTACCCCCAATTTAAGGAAAAAATGACCCTTCAGCTAAATTCATGACTCTGGACTCGAAATATTAACGTTCATTAAATTATTTTATGCAAGTTGAAACATTGTGTTTCGCAAATTTAGATTCAAATAATGAGATGGAGTAATTGGATCTGATCGAGTGCTTTTAATTTCACCACTACTGTTCACAGGGAAATAGTTAAAATCAAGTATGAAAGAAAAGTCCAAATCATGCTATATACCCCCAGAATGCAGGATTTAGCATACAGATTTTCAAAATTTTCCGAGGGAGAAGGCCCCCGGATCTCTTGATTAGATAGGCATCATACAAATTCATTTGGGCCTCTTACAAATTTTATTTATCGAGAATTATGGACGTGTCCGAGGGGCTGATGTTCAAGCTCCGTACAAATTACCAATTAACCGTTAAAAATATGATTCGCTGAGTTGAACGACCCCTCGCTGAAATCCTGGATCCGCCCCTGATGACCATAGTTCAAAAGCTTACGATGTTGTCGCTCTAACAAATCAATATGCAGATCCCACCTGACACGGCAACTGCTGTTACACAGATATTATTAAGCTTCACAGCGCAACAGATATCAACGGAACATACCCGCATCTATGTAATCGGCAAATCGTACTCAACCGTACCTGAAATTTGGAGTCTTGTACTTCAAAACTGTTGATGACCCTTCGTCGATGGAAGTCGGCACGTTGTCAATCAAAGTCCTGAAGTTCAAAACCCGCAGTTTCTGGTGGATTTCTTTCAGTCGTCCGGGCTTTATGGAAATTTTATTTATATTACCCATATCGGCGTCGTCAGATGTAGCCCGAGTTGCCATTTGCGACGATATACAGAGGCTCCTTAGCATAAAAAAATCACGGGTGTAAAATTAAGTTTAGGCGCCATTCAGATGGGCGGAAGCAACTGACGTGTTGGCGTTGGAAACGACGACTTGGCATTGGAAACGACATCTTAATTGGACGTCATGACGCTTGAGTAAATGGAACGTCACGTGACGTACTTTGACAATACCTTTAAATATTAGAATTAACGACAACAAAAATCATTATCATCATCATTCTCATCATCTCTTTTTACGAAGTCGAGTAAAACTTTCCGTTCAACACTGTTAGAACAAAATGCCTTTCTCATATTGTATTTATAAGATTTTCGTGGATGTTGATTTTTCATTTCTACTTTCGGTTTCAAGGTCCAAACATTTTATTCAGTTCTAAAATTCTGACATTATTTTGACAAATGGTTTCAAGTTATTGTAGATATATATATAAATGTGGTTTAATAGTCAAGTACTTTGATTTTATGTTTTACATTTATGGATTTGTTTTCCTAACGCCCTTGGCTAAATATAGAATAAATATACCAGCATGCAACATTATTGGATTTCCCTACTTCCGTTATATATACTGGCAAAATATTGATTGACAGCTGTATCCGATCACGTTCATGTCCAATTGAAATAGAAATTTGCAAAATGAGCGCTGTGCGTAAAAGACCAGATATGATGAATGGAAAGGAACACTGCAAATCCGATTTCAAAGCAGCAGATACGTCGAAATCCGGAGAGAAAAACAACAGCCTTTTGCGGACACTGCTGAACTGGGATGAAAAATACACATGCATGTTCGCAGTTTATGCGGACAAAAAATCAACCTTTAGGCCACTGATGAAGCTCATTGAAATTTCCTGTCATGGGATTCCTTGGCTTATTGGAACAGTAGTCCTCATACTGTCTGTGCACCAGGCGTATCACATTGAAATTTTAGTCAATCTGTTCTATGGTTCGTATTTTGTTTATGAATTAGAGAAATTTCAGAGTAGGAAGTAAGATTTTGCCGATAAAGGGCTTTGTTTGGGTCTTATTTTGAAGTTTTTCTTATTATTAAGTATATGTTTTGTTCCTTCTTTACTCCATTGGATATGGCTGTTATGCATGGGCGATAACAGATAAGTGTAGAAATTTCTGCATTATGTTTTACCAGGCTGCTTTTCATAGTGGTGGAATGTGTTGCAACTGAATATTAACCTGCCATTTTTTTACTGTTCTAGGTCTCATTTTGGATCTGATCACCATTGGAATCTTAAAGACAGCATTCCGAAGATCTCGCCCAGAACACAATGAAATGGACATGTTCGCCACAGTTTCCATTGACAACTATTCCTTCCCATCAGGACATGCATCTCGAGCAGGAATGCTGGCGTGTTTCTTTGTTTTACGTGTAGTCCTTACTCCAAAATTGATCGTTTGGACAATCATGTGGTCGCTGATAGTGACAATGTCACGGGTGATGCTGGGAAGGCATCATTTAATTGACGTGATTTGTGGCTACCTTGTTGGTATGGTAGAATATCTGATCTTAGCTTACCTCTGGATTCCTAGAGATACCTGCATGAGCTGGTTGGAACTCTATTTTAGTCACTTTCATTTATGAACTAGTCATACACACATAGGCGAACAGTGTAGATCCAGATCATCTAAAACATCTCTCAGGGGTTCAAATAGCTGCTGTAATGACCCTTCAGCTAAATTCACAGGGATGGAATGAGGCTTTTTGGAAATTCAAACTCAAAGGGTCATCTCCGATTTAAGATGGAATCGGTGCTGTCACATCAGAATCTACACTATTCACTTTTAGATTCATAAGGTTATTTCTTACCTAGAAGTGAATGGTCTAGATCTAGATGAGACAGCACAGATTAGCTGGCAGAATTGGATCTTCACTTGTGGCCCATGTGAAAAAAATGTATGTATTAAGTAAAGGGTGTGGAGAGCAAAAAAAAGTTGTGTTAAACTATTTTGTTTTGTCTTTGAAGGTGTTTTCAATTATATGCATTATATATAGTCTTTCATTTGCAATATTGCAGTATTATCATATAATTAACTTATTTAAGTATGTGTCTTTTTTAAACTAGAGTTTCAAAACGTATTGATTATTGGTGAAAGGACTAAGTTACATTATGAAAAAGAAGTCTTTACATTGTATATAAAAGATAAAAAATGGATTAGAATTTTTCTTTGTAACAATTGTAACTTATTTTACACGCTACTATATTTCTCTTCTTCATATAATGATCTGAATATCTTTATTAACCCTTTATTTCATATATACATGTTTTACTACATGAGCAAACAGAGTAGATCAAGATCAGCTAGTACATTTTGTGCAGTCTGATCAGGATATGCACTGATTGCTTTTTGGTCAGAAAGAACCTAATAAATCAAAGAGCAAACAGTGTTGGTCCTTATCTAATGCCACGGATGTGCTGGCTGGATGTACATTGTTTCCCATGCCATATAGATGTTTATATGGAAGAAAGCGTTAACACTGTTTTGTAGATATTTCTTGTTTTAAATGTTGCTGTAGTCTTCTCTTAAGGTGGTATCATTTAATTTTGTGGGGACGAATTTTATTGCAAAGCCGCAAATGATATATATTTGTAGGTGCAAATAAACTTATTATATGGTACAGTTTTGGCTGGGGTTTATATTCCCACTTTGACCGTATCAGGAAATACACAAAATTTAAACCCTTGTGAAATATAAGGAGTAATTCCTGCGGCCAAATATTTCTGCATTTTGCCAACAAAAAAGGATGCAAAAAACAGTTGTTTTTTTTTAATTTCTTAATTTTCGGTTCCCATGAAGGATAAATTTCTGGTTCATTTTGGGCAGGTTTTGTAAGAATAACAAGACTATGATGTAAACATTTAAAAGGAGACAACCTACCGGATACGGTATATATACCTTAACTTGGTAATCACTTACCATATATTTTACAGTTAAGGAACAAAATATGCTTTTACCCTTTCCTGCATATATTATATTTGTTTTTATGCATGTGCGACCAGTGTAAATCCAGATTGACCAGCAAGTTTGGTCCTCTGATCAGGATCTACAGTGTTAGCTGCTTAGTCAGAAAAAAACTTTTGTGCTGGCTGATCTAGATCTACATTGTTGCCTAGGCCTATAGGCATTAATATTGATAAAGGGTTAAAAATTGTGTGTTTGTTATTTATATGTACAGTAAACAATGTATTTGTTATTAGTTGTAATAACATGTAGTATCCCAGTAAATTAATTACATTTCAATGCAATTTACCTCAAGTCTGCAATTTTTTAACAGTACTGGATTTTTGATAGGATTTTCCTCCCCTGGTAAAACATTGATATGCAAGAAATCAATGGAAAGGTGTCTTCTCTATATGAAAATCTTACGGGGAATGCATTTACAGTTGAACCTTCCTTTATCAGCGACCTGAATTCAGCAACCACTTCTCTTAAACTGCCAGTTTGAATATGTCCTAAACTGATAATGTGTTCTTATTTTTATCTGTCTTAAACAGCCACCTGTGTGAAGGCAGCCACTTTTGTCATTCCCTTGTGTGGCTGCTTAACCCTTTCCTCCATAGACACAGCTTTAATGCGTGGGCGAACAGTGTAGATTCAGACCCGCCGGCACATCCGTGCTATCTGATCAGGATCTGCACTGTTTGCTTTTTGATTTGTTAGGTTATTTCTGACTAAAATGCGACCAGTGCAGATCCTGATCAGACGGCATGGATGTTCTGGCTGATCTAAATCTACACTGGTTGCACATGCCTAAAAAAGTATATATATGGAGGAAAGGGTTTGAATGCATGTGCCTTTAAACATTTCAGGAGCATCTCTATGCTAAACATTATATACTGGTACAAAAGTTGAGCAGAAAACATCTCTTATTTTGTGCATTGCAATCATATTAAAATTATACTGTCAAAATGTGTACCCAGATCACAAATTAGTTATAAGAAGATAATAATTAATTGTTAGTTCTTTCCAAATATAGGAACAACTGAAATTTCCAAATATATCATCGAAGATGCCTTTCCTCATGTCGTACCCCATGTAATATGTAGTCATGTGATAAAATGTGTTTCAGAATGGTGTGTTCGAACAATTTTGTGATGAAACGGAACAATGCATTTTTTGTTGTTTTATGGATAAATATTTTTTATGTAATTTTATGCCAGTGTTTTGATTAAAAAAACAAATGACAATTGTTTTTTTTTTATAGAGTCTGATTATTTCCCATTATGAACCATTGGAATGCGGGTGAAGTCAGTGGGGGAAAGAAATGACTGGTGTAGCAATCTAATATGAACCAATTATCAGCACATGTCACAGGCTGCTCTGGATCTACACTAATTGCCCATGAGATAAAAACCATATCCCATTGATTAAAGGGTCATTTAACACTTTCCAACCATATATAGGCATTTTTACACTTGTGAGACCAGTGTAGATCCAGATCAGCTGGCACATCTATGCTGTCTGAATAGGATCTGCATTGGTCACTTTTTTGTCAGAAATAAGTTCAAATCACCTAATTAATCAAAAAGTGAACAGTGCAGATCCTGATCAGACGGCACGGATGTGCTGGCTTATCTGGATCTACACTAATGGCCACCACAATAAAGGTGTGTCTATGGAGGAAAGGGTTAAAGAATGTTAAGGCAAGGTTAGACAATCCTTACAAATGAAAACAAACATAATTTGTATTAGAACTTTTACTTTTTTGGTCACCCCTGGCTTGGTATCTGTGCTACCGGTATGTGCTTAGTTTATCCCAAAAATTCCTTTCTTTTAAAAATTTGGTTTATCAATTGATATATCTCACATTAACGGGAACTTGTGGGCAAAGTTTCAGAAATTTGTGTTTTGTTAACATTATGGCACATTTTCACTTGAAAAGCTCGTGAACTATATTAAATGTTAAGGTAAGACCTGTGTAATAGGCACTATTAAGAATCCAACATCTGATTATATTTTCATCAACTGCTTCATACCACTGACTTGTATGCAAAATTTTAATGATTTTCACCGTGTAGTTTTTGAGATTTTTAGCTTTTTTTATTTAAAAAAAGTGAGAAAAAACGTGAAAGTATCCTATTTCTTTAATCGGTGACAAAATTTTTTGTTATTGATAAATTCAACCCTAATTTTTTTACAGTTTATCCAAAATATGTTATATTTTACTAAACCAATTTAAGATATAATATATAAATACAGAATTTATCTTAAAATGACATTTTTTGACCAAATAAATTTAAAAAATGCATTTTTTATATTTCACGAGACTAAATTAATGAAAATTGTGCAAAGTCCTGATTGTTGCAATATACCAAACTTTACCATTTTTTAACTATATACCTTAAACAAAATTTAAACAAAATTTCAGAGAAGTTTACCGTCCAGTTTTAGAAATTTTCCAATTGATGACTTGAATAAACACTATTCTGATAGCGAAAACCCCTTTAATCTTGATTATTTTGCTTATTTTAGTTTAAATCATGAGAATTTTATATTCAATGACAGAATTACACAGGAAAAAAAGAAGTATGCCAATTATTTAAGCTCTAGGCTTACAAAAAAAAATTAGCTTCCTGTGGGATTTGAACCATGGTCCTCTTGCATGAGAGAAATCTAACCTAATTTACTACTATAGTTACCTCCCTTGGATACTCTTCTGGATATAGGTAATCATTACACAGGTCTTACCTTAAGTTGATTTGTGAGAACAAAAGGTCTGATAGGATACAAACAGGTCCTTGTGGACACAAACAAGTCCATGGGGATACAAACAGGTCCTTGGTGATATAATTAGGTCCTTGGGGATACAAACATGTCCTTCGGGATACAAACAGGTCCTTGCGGGGAAACAAACAGGTCCTTGGGGATATAAATAGGCCCTTGGAGATATAATTAGGTCCTTGGGGATACAAACATGTCCTTGGGGATACAAACAGGTCCTTGCGGGGAAACAAACAGGTCCTTGGGGATATAAATAGGTCCTTGGGGAAAAATCGGGTTCTAGGGGATACAAAGGTCATTGGGGATATAAATAGGTCCATGGGGATACAAACATGTCCTTGGAGATACAAACAGGTTTTTTTGGATACAAACAGGTCCATGGGGATACAAACAGGTCCTTGGGGATACAAACTGGTTTTTGGGGATACAAACAGGTCCTTGGAAATACAAATTGGTCCTTGGGGATACAAACAGGTCCTTGGGGATATAAATAGGTCAGTGTAGATATAAATTTACAGTTGACAAAATAACTAAGTAACATACATCAAATTAATTTTTAGAGCTTTTAACATTTGTAGCTGCCTTTGGCATCTAATTGCAAAATGTGTCAAAGTAAATATTTTTGCAACTAATCATCAGCATAATAAGTATTTAACTTTAACAAATTTTTACTTCAGCTTCAACAGGTGGAATTGTTATTCAATGTGTTTGCTCATGTGCAACCAGTGTGGATCTGGACCATGTGACCATCAGTACAGTCTGGTTTTGATCTACTGTATTTGCTTTTTGATTTCTAATCAAGATGGAGAGTGTAGATCCAGATTAGATTATAGACTGATCTAGGTCTACACTTGTTGCATAGGAATATAAGTCATTTAATTAAAGGGTTGAGCATGTTTTTTAGATTTTTATGCCCCCACAAAGTGGGAGGCATATAGAGTTGCACTCGTCCGTCCGTCCGTCCGTACGTCCCCAAATCTTGTGGCATCAACTCCTCCTAAACTATAAGGCGGATTTCTTTCAAACTTGCACAGATGATCAAGCAGGATGTGTAGATGATCGTAAAGAAAGGATTTTTTCCTGCGACTATTTTTACCAGAGTTATGGCCCTTTGTTAATTTCAGTTATTAAATCTTGTGGCGTCAACTCCTCCTAAACTATAAGGCATATTTCTTTCAAACTTGCACAGATGATCAAGCAGGATGTGTAGATGATCGTAAAGAAAGGATTTTTTCCTGCGACCATTTCTACCAGAGTTATGGCCCTTTGTTAAATTCACTTATTAAATCTTGTGGCGTCAACTCCTCCTAAACTATAAGGCGGATTTCTTTCAAACTTGCACAGATGATCAAGCAGGATATGTAGATGATCGTAAAGAAAGGATTTTTTCCTGCAACCATTTTTACCAGAGTTATGGCCCTTTGTTAATTTCAGTTATTAAATCTTGTGGCGTCAACTCCTCCTAAACTATAAGGCGGATTTCTTTCAAACTTGCATAGATGATCAAGCAGGATGTGTAGATGATCGTAAAGAAAGGATTTTTTCCTGCGAGCATTTTTACCAGAGTTATGGCCCTTTGTTAATTTCAGTTAGTAAATCTTGTGGCGTCAACTCCTCCTAAACTATAAGGCGGATTTCTTTCAAACTTGCACAGATGATCAAGCAGGATGTGTAGATGATCGTAAAGAAAGGATTTTTTCCTGCGACCATTTTTACCAGAGTTATGGCCCTTTGTTAATTTCAGTTATTAAATCTTGTGGCGTCAACTCCTCCTAAACTATAAGGCGGATTTCTTTCAAACTTGCAAAGATGATCAAGCAGGATGTGTAGATGATCGTAAAGAAAGGATTTTTTCCTGCGACCATTTTTACCAGAGTTATGGCCCTTTGTTAATTTCAGTTATTAAATCTTGTGGCGTCAACTCCTCCTAAACTATAAGGCAGATTTCTTTCAAACTTGCACAGATGATCAAGCAGGATGTGTAGATGATCGTAAAGAAAGGATTTTTTCCTGCGACCATTTTTCCTAGAGTTATGGCCCTTTGTAAATTTCAGTAATTAAATCTTGTGGCGTCAACTCCTCCTAAACTATAAAGCGGATTTCTCTCAAACTTGCACAGATGATTAAGCAGAATGTGTAGATGATCGTAAAGAAAGGATTTTTTCCTGCGACTATTTTTACCAGAGTTATGACCCTTTGTTAATTTCAGTAATTAAATCTTGTAGCATCAACTCCTCATTAACTATCTAAGGGATTTCTTTCAAATTTGCACAGATGATCAAGCAGGTTGTGTAGATGATTGTAAAGAAAGGGTTTTTCTTACGGCCATTTTTGCCAGAGTTATGGCCCTGTGTTAATTTCAGTGATTTAATCTTGTGGCATCAACTCCTCGTTTACTATTGGATGGATTTCTTTCAAACTTGCTCACATGATCAAGGTGGATGTGCAGATGATCATAAAGAAAGGATTTTTTCCTGCGGCCATATTTACCAGAGTTATGGCCCTTTGTTAATTTCACTTACAAAATTTTGTGGCATCAACTCCACATTTTTTATTTGGCTGATTTCTTCCAAACTTACACAGATGATTAGACATGATGTCTTAATTGCTGTAAAGGACATTGCCTTGCAACCATTTTCACCAAAGTTATGGCCCTTTGTTTATGTTAGTCATTAAATTTTGTGGCTCTTACTCCTCATTCACCACATATTGTTAATACCTAGTACACAATTTTGTTACAAATGTACTTGCAGCAGTGGGGGCATCAGTGTCCTGAGGACACAGTCTAGTTAAAATATGTTCTTTGCAAAAATTGGTCAGAGCTACAAGTTTACTTCACAGATACACTTTTATTGCATGGGTGAAAAATGTAGATCCAGATCAGCCAGTACATCTGTGCCATCTGATCAGGATCTACACTTTTAAATTTAGATTCATTGGGTTATTTCTGACCAAGATGCAACCAGTGTAGATCAAGATTAGACAGCACAGATGTGCCAGCTGATCTGTATCTATACTGGTCACACATGTATTAAAGGCTTTTTGTATGAAGTGATACTAGGTTAATTCTTATTCCATCACATTGCACAACTTTTTTCTTTATCTCAGTCTGTAGCACTCATCACTTAATCAAGAACACCTCTTTCAACTATTCATACTTGAGTTTGTAAAAAAAGGTCATTTGGTGTAGGCATTAACTTAAGGTCATTTGAACGAAAACTAAACATTTATGAGCAAGATATGTCAAATTATTTATAGGTCAGTTTTGAACATAAATCTGGCTTACAAATAGATTCACAAGTCTGTTCAATATAAGAGCGACCAGTAAAGATCCAGATCATATGAGTTTGCTGATCTGGATGTACACTTCTAACCTAAGGGATAAAAGTTGTATCCACATGGTAAAGGTATAAACAAAATGTGCAAATGATGTCTGATTTTATGAAAATATTTAGTGAAAAAGGGGTTTAATTTTGATAAAAATTTTTGAACAGAGCTATAAGGTTTGATGGAAATGATGTAGGTCATCATTTCGGACATCCATTTACTTTTTATATGAATTATTTTAAGTAAAGTTAAAGATATAAACCAAGATGAGTATTATAAAGAAAATGGGGCATAACTGTGAAAATATTTTTTAAGAGTTACAGGTCATCTTGAAAATTAAATAGGTCAAAATGGGAATCATTTATTTTAATTCTGATATCACTTTCTTAAATAATTCTTAAGTTATGAACAAACCTCACAAAAACTTAAACTTGCAGTCCAAGTAAAAAGTAACTTCAAAAATATTTGTAGAAGAGTGATTGTCTTGTTTAAAGTTATGTAGATTACAATGGCAAATAATCGTTCCAAGTTTCAAGTAAATAACTGTAGTGTTTTCAAAGTTATGGACCAAGTACATAAAAACAAAAGGGTTTTATCACATGTGTAAACAGTGTACATCCAGATCATCGGGCACATCTGTGCCGTCTGATCTACTGAGTCTTTTCGCCCATACATGGACAACAAAGGTGTATTATATCGTAAAGGGTAACGGACTCTGACATATGGGGAAGGTAGGATAGCTTGGAATAGTCAAGCTAACAACTATTTCTCTTGCACTATTATGGATAACAAACTAAGATCTACTAGAAATTATTTATCATATACAGTCATAAACAAAAGTCATCAACAAGTCAATGAAATGAAAACCTCCTATTGCAAGCAAGTTGTTGGTTAGATTGTTTGTGTCTACAGTAACAAGTGTTCTACAAACTTGCCAAATTGCAAAAATACTTAACCCTTTACTCTATATATTCACTTGTGTGACCAGTGTAGAATCAGGTCAGCTGAAACATTCATGCCATCTGATCTTGATCTACATTGGTTGCTGTTGAAGTAAAAGTACCCTTTACTCCATATATTAACATGTGTGACCGGTGTATATCCAGATCAGCTGAAACATTCATGCCATATACATGTGATCTTGATATACATTGGTCACAGGGTGGCTATACCACGTGCCTTTTTGGATGTCGTGCACACACAAAATCACTCGCTTCATGTAGGTTTTTGCTTATTTCTCAGTAATTTCTGGACCGATTTCGATCAGATAAAGAGCACCGTACTCCAATTAAAAAATGTTTTCATTGACATTTAACCTCCATTATCAAACGGCTGTCGTTTTCTCAATCATTCAAAGACAAATTTTGTTTGAAAGAGTGAATTTTTCTTTGAATGTTTGAGAAAACGGCAGCCAATATAATTGAGGTTAAATGTTAATGAAAATGCTTTAAAACAGGAGTATGTGCACAACATCCAGAAAGTCACGTGGTATAGCCATCATGGGTCACTGGCAGAGAAAAAGTTTAATAATTTTAGATAAGTTAAATAAAATATATACATTGTATATACCAATAGATATAATGTTTGAGATTTAGAGGTCTATTCAATACATACAAATTCTGTTTAATTCTGTCATTATGTTCAGGCCTGAAGGTTATAAAACTGAGTTTGGAAACCAGTCTCAAATCTCAAGCATCTGATTGGCTGAAATGGCGACCAGTCGCCATTTCAGCCAATCAGATGCTTGAGATTTGAGACTGGTTTCCATGCTCAGTTTTATAACCTTGGGCACTGAACCCTTAACTCCACAGATTATGATCTCTGATGTACACAAACAATGTAGATCAAGATCAGCTGGCACATCTGTACCATCTAATCAAGATTTTCACTTTTTTCTATTCAATTTATTAGGATATTTCTGATCAATAAGCAAACAGTGCAGATCCAGATCAAATGGAATGGATATGCCAGCTGTTCTTGATCTACACTGGTTGTGCAAGCACATACATACTATACATATGCGATTTAACCTGTATATATAGAATTACAGGGTTAAAACTCTTCATACTATGCAGTGTTTAGTTTAATTAATGTTCTCATACACATATTCATAACTAATCTCATTTTAACCAGATTTTTAGCATTATATATTTAATAATATGCAATATATGCATTAAATTTTGTTTTACAAGTTTAAAAACAGTTAATGGTTTTGAATGGTTATTTTATGGTAGTATTTGATTGACACAAAGTGCAAGATCAATTATGAAGGTAATGAAATAGTTCTAAATCGACGCCTTGATCGGTGGTGAATGGAAAAGCTAGGCTTCATATCTGTCATGATTCACATGGACATTGCAACAAGACCTGAGATCAGTCAGCCAAAAGACGAGCTAAAGTTTTAAACTGCATTGTTTGATTTGAGCGAAATGACTGGGCAGTGCTATCTTGACTTAATGGCAAACAAATTAGCAAATCATAGAGAAAAATACGACCCACTTGTGTCACTTAAATCAAACTTTACAGTTCTCTGATAAATAATGTTAAAATCAATAAATGTAAATGAAACTTTAACCCTTTACTTCATGGGATTAGGTTCATTTCGCATGGCTGACCATAGTAGATCTAGATCAGCCTGTGCCCAAGGTTATAAAGCTGAGCATGGAAACCAGTCTCAAATCTCAAGCATCTGATTGGCTGAAATGGCGACTGGTCGCCATTTCAGCCAATCAGATGCTTGAGATTTGAGACTGGTTTCCAATCTCAGTTTTATAACCTTCAACCCAGGATATCCGTGCTGTTTGATCAGGATCTATACTTTTTGCTTTTAAATTCAAATCATGCAGCATGGAAGTGCCGACTGATCAGGATCTATATTGGTCACACATGTTATCAAAGGACTATCCATGCTAAAGGGTTAAAGACTTTTTTAAAAGTAAAAGCAATGATAGAAACATATATATTTCATCTTTATGTACAAATGTTCAAATATTTTAAGGACCTCGAAAATGAGTTTGGCTGCACTCATGTGATGTCCCATCTGTTGAATTTGATAATTAAATGAACTGTACAACATAGCATCACAAACAATTAGACCAAGTTTAATTCTTCACATATTATATTGCAAAACTATATAGCAAAGCCACATTAATAGCTAAAACCTTTACTCCATAGATATGCCTTTACTGTGTGCCGTCTGATCAGGATCTACAGTGTTCCCTTTTGATTCATTAGATTATTTCTGACCAAAATGTGACCAGTGCAGATCCTGATCAGATGACACAGATGAGCCAGCTGATCTGGGTCTACACTGGTCACACATGCCTTAAAATGCATATATACGAGTAAATGGTTTATATTTAACAAATCTAGTTAGCTACAAGTATATACAACATTGGATTTGGCATTAATTAACATTCCCTTGTATACCTGTATACAGTTTAATTATTAACAACACAATTTTAATTGTTGAAAACATTGCTGTAAAACATTCTTGTAACTTTCAACAAGGCAGTCGGAACGACAGCAATATCCCCCATGCAGGAATGTTGGACAGGTTATGGATGCTTAATTGCTAATATATCTCCAGCAGTTTGGAAGTTATGGAGCAAATATGAAAGACATTGTTAAATATGAACCTTCAAAGACTAGTGACCTTGACCTTCAACCGGCCAGGTTGAAACATGGGTTCTGCACATCATCTTGGTGGAATGAACATTTGACTAAAGTTTCAAAAAAATTCATTGCAGGGGTTCAGAATATATGAACCGGACACAAAATACATAGTTCAAATCTTCAAACATCACTGGTGACCTTGAAATTGAGCTGGCCAGGTAGGAACATTGGTCTTCATGGGCCGAGCATTTAACTAAAGTTGCATGAAATTCCTTCTACGAGTTCAGAAGATATGAACCGGACATGAAGTACATGGTTAAAATTTTCAAACACCACTGTTGACCTTGATTCGGCCATGTTGGAACGTGGGTTCTGCACGTCGTCTTCATAGACTGAGCATTTGACTTAAGTTTCATGAAATTCCCACTTAGGGGTTCAGAAGATATGAACCGGACACAAACAATACATGGTTCAAATCTGAAACACCACTGGTGACCTTGAACTTGTGCCAGCCAGGTTGGAACATGGGTTCTGCATGTCGTCTTCATGGGGAGAACATTTGACTTAAGTTACATAAAATTCCTTCTTGGGGTTCAGAAGATATGAACCAGACACGAAATACATGGTTCAAATCTTCAAACACCACTGGTGACCTTGACCTTGAGCCAGCCAGGTTGGAACATGGGTTCTGCACGTTGTCTTGATGGGGAGAACATTTGACTAAAGTTTCATGAAATTCCTTCTAGGGGTTCAGTAGATATGAACCGGACACGTACATGGTTCAAATCTTCAAACACCACTGGTGACCTTGACCTTGAGCCAGCCAGGTTGGAACATGGGTTCTGCATGTTGTCTTGATGGGGAGAACATTTCACTAAAATTTCATGAAATTCCCCCTTAGGGGTTCAAAAGATATGAACCGGACACAAACAATACATGGTTCATATATCTTCAAACACCGCTGGTGACCTTGAACTTGAGCCAGCCAGGTTGGAACATGGGTTCTGCATGTCGTCTTCATAGGGAGAACATTTGACTAAAGTTTCATAAAATTCCTTCAAGTGGTTCAGAAGATATGAACCAGACACGAAATACATAGTTTAAATCTTCAAACACCACTGGTGACCTTGACCTTGAGCCAGCCAGGTTGGAACATGGGTTCTGCAAGTCGTCTTGATGGGGAGAACATTTGTCTAAAGTTTCATGAAATTCCTTATAGGGGTTGAAAAGTTATGGACAGGACACGAAATGTGCGGGTACGGAAGTACAGACAGACGGACAAAAACCACTCCTATATCCCCAAAAAGCTATTTATAAAATTTTTCAAGGGATAATTTCATGTTTATTCCCCCTCATGTTATATTTACACATAACCTGATGTGTGCAATCGCAAAATTATGACACAATTATTACTTTTTCCTGAAAACACTTTGATTGTCAGTCTTATTATAATGTAAGATCCATGATAAATAAGAGGCTGATAAAAGGGGAATACTGGCACGAGTCTGACATGTAAACAAAGAAAATTTTATGTAAAATTCTTACACATTCAACGTACAAGGGAATGTATTTAAAGCCAAAGTTCTAAGTGTTCTGCATTGGCCCATGCCTTAACCCTTTCCTCCATAGATACATCTTTATTGCATAGGCAAACAGTTTAGATCTAGATCAGCCATAACATTCGTGATCTGGACCTGCACTGTTTGTTTTTTAATTTGTTAGTTATTTTGACTAACATGCTACCAGTGCAGATCCTGATTAGATGGCACGGATGTGCCAGCTGATTTGGATCTACACTGGTTGCACATGTGTTAAAAGGCTTATATATATAGTGGAAAGGGTTAAAGAGTTAATAATGGATCTAAGTGAACAGGAATGTTAATCACAGGTTTTATTGTACTTCCGAACACGATTTGTTGCAAATAAATCACCCGGTTTGTCTAATAGACAATAAGAGTTGTGAACACTGCCCAATGCAACTACCAATTTTTTTAACAGCAACCACTGTGAAGAAGGGGTTTACTATAGATAAAGAGAATCTATCATTGGTATACGGCGAAGACCAAGGTATCTCAATCCGAGGGTAATGCTTTCCAGACGGAAACGAGGCTGTGCCGAGTTTCCGTCTGGAAAGCATTGCCCGAGTGTTGGGATATCGCGATCTTCGCCGAATACCAATGATTGATTATTTTTCTCACTTACTTCTTAAAGATTCAAACAAAATTCTTTAAAATTAAAAAAAAAAACGCAAGAATTTTAGAGAACTATTTCTTTCGCGTAACTTCCAGTAGGAACGGTAAATCAGCCACGAATACACATTCCTGTCAAACACACATAACATGTAGGCCTTCAACAATATCGTTAAAAATAATAGAAAGGAAAAGAATAGTTTTTTCATTGCATGAAAACAGCTGATTCATCCGCTGAAAACGGATAACGGATCTGCAATTTTTAAGGTTATCCATGATTTTGTCACAATTCAAAATTCAAAAAAATTAAATTGAACATACCCAGTTGAAATGTCCCAATTAAACAGCAGTATGTTTCCTATTTTATTTTCCATTCACTCTGAAGTAAAAGGTTAAATGTAAATAATATATGAGCTTGGATCCAGGTGATGCAGGCTGATAGATCAAAGAAGACAACCATGGAATCTATAACATAATATTAAACCCACTTACTTAATTGAATTCAGCTCATTTCTATAGATGTAGGCCTAACAAGTTATCTATATACAATTTGCTTCTGAAAACACTCCAGAAGCGAGCAAAAAAGACCAATGATTGATTAGCCAAAACAATTCTACTGTAGAATTGTAGGCTCTGTACATTACATTTATATGAAATATGACACCCTGACAGGTTTTACTGCCCTCTGTAACGCTTTCCTCCATATATACGCCTTTTTAAGTTTGTGCAACCGATGTAGATCAAGATCAAACATCAGGATCTGCACTGGTCACATTTTCATCAGAGATAACCCAAAAAATGAAAAAGGAAACAGTTTAAAAACAGATCAGAAGGCATGGATGTGCTGGCTGATCTGGATCTAGACTGTTTGCCCTCGCATTAAGGTGTATCTATGGAGGAAAGAGTTAAACAATAAACTTCTGTAAAATTGCAACTTCTGAACAACACGTATTACATGTCACATCTTGACAAGATTCACTGTCATGCACTTATTACATGTCACACCTTGACAAGTTTGACTGTTAAGCACATATTACACGTCACACCTTGACAAGTTTCGATTTGCAGAACATTTGACATGTAACACCAGGCCAATTTTCAATGTGCCCTATGAAAAATAAACCTTCTGTAACATTGCAGCTTCCGAACAACAAACACAACATGTCACACCTTGACAAGTTTCAGTGTCCAGCGCAAACTACATGTCACAAACCGACAGTTTTTACTGTCCCCATCAATGCAATCATGTATCACATAAAAAGCCTCTGTATTTGCACCCCGGGACTTTCTAAACCAGATCTTTCATATTCTCTCCTTTTAAGAGTTCATACAAGAGACCACATGACTGTGTGTTTGCGGGCATCCAGTTCATAAGGTGGTCCTTTAACATCCCACTGATGCGAGACAGTTCTGGCAACCGGAGGAGAATTTCCCCGTACTTGCTTGGATTTTGTCGGTAGTGATTTCCTGTGTATGTGTCAAGAGCCATGCTAACTTTCTGTTGCTGTTCTGAAAGTTTCTCTGCGTCATTTAATCCCTTTATATCTGAAATAATCATAGTTTTTTTTTTATTTGTTGTAGTTAGCAGTTTTATAGTTCATCTTTTTTTTTAGGATTGTGGACTGATAAAAAGTCCACTTGATGCGCAAAAAATGATATAGAGAATGAATATCACTTAGTATTATTCACAAAGATGTTCCAACTGATCTGGATCTACAATCACTTATGTGATTAAAGATGTTCTATTGAGTAAAGGGCTAAGAATGCGCACAATCACAAAATTTCGGCCCACAAATATAAATGCTTTTGCCTTAATCACAGAAAGTACTAAAATGATTAGCCTTTTTTACCTTGGAAAAAAGCCTTGTTCTGTTGGATGGGATGAGCTTTACGGTAACAGTTTATTGTCTCTTTTGCTGACTAACATGATGAAGCACGGCAAAAAATTTTATCAACCATAATCAAAAGGGGTCATAACTCCATCACTTACCAGGACAAATCAGAATGATGACTTTCAAAGCCACACATTCGTATTGGTCAACCTTAAGACGCTTAAACTGTTCCACCACCGCTAACATCTTGTTGAACATCTCACCCAAATCTAACGAACATGCTTTCTCATAATCGATAGCTTGTCCATGGAAGAATACAACTTCATTGGTCAACTGCAAGGATTTCCAACACAGCGTCAAGGCCAGTAACTCACACCAACAGTTCTGAAGTAACAGAATCTGGTCATCTGTCTGTAAAATAGAAGTAAAACTGAGTGTATACTGTCCACATCTGATATACTGTTTCATCAATTTAACTCACATTAGATTGTGTATTTAGCATATAGTGTTATTCCTAGATTTCTATTTAGGTAGTTAATGCTTTTCTACATTGATATGATTTAAACACTGTAAAATAAAGGAAAACTGAGTTTATACTGTCAACAATTGATATACTGTTTCATCAATATGACCCTCTACTCCATATAATACACGTTTTAATGTGTATGCGACCAGTGGAGATCTTGATCACCTTGCACATCTCAAGGGCGTAGCCAGCTTTTTGTAAGTTGTAGGCACATATAAGGGGTTCCTAGTAGTGGCAGTTGCCCGCCCCCCAAGAGGCATTAAACATGTGTAGATTTTATTTAGCAAAATGCAAAGAAAGCGTGACAACACAGAGATTTGGAATGAAGGTCTGCATTTACATCTGGCGAATAAAATAATCATTTTCCCCGGAAGGTAAATCAAAGCCAAAGACATATTTGATTCGACAAAAAAGGCTTGAACCTGCTACCATACCACCCCATTGTTTTTATTGTATTTTTGGGACTTTGGAAAGCGTTATTTTCCTGTCAAACTTGTAGGCCCGGGCCTACATGGCCTTATAGTAGCTACGCCACTGCATCTGTGCCATCTGATATGGATCTGCATAGTACACATCTTGATCAGAAATAACTTCATGAATCTAAAGCAATAGAAAATTATTTCCTAGATTCTCATCCAAATTTTGGAAAATTTCTCACTTGAAAGTATACATTATTTCTTGTTTCTAATGACGCTTCATAGTGCAAAGATAAATAAGTGTCTACCCGACTATAATTTATGTTTCATACTGCGTTTTCGTACTCTACAGATTCTTACTCGTAATGTAAATTTTTATATACATATTTTTTTTCAAAATAAAAAACGTGGCGGAGTGATTTTCGAAGGGGCGGGCCGGGATGAGAATCTAGGAATTAATTTTCTATTGCCTAAAAGAGAACATTGAACTGAGGATTATGATTTTCATGTTATTATACACATGCAAGTTTCAGCTCTAAAATGCCAAGTTTAAATATGCCACAGTTTAACCCTTTCTTCCATAATGTATGCATTTTATCGCATGTGCAAACAGTATGGATTCAAATCAGCTAGCAGATCTGTGCCATCTGATCAGGTTCTGCACTGTTCACTTTCTGGTAAAAAATAACCAAATGAATCAAAATGCGAACATTGCAGGTCCTGATAAGACGGCACAGATGTGCTGCCTGATCTTCATCTAAACTGTTCGTCCATGCCCTTAAAGTGTACATATGAAGGAAAGGGTTAATCCTTTCCTTCACTGTATGCCTTTATCCCATGGGTGACCAGTGAAATCAAGATCAGCATTCACCTCTCTTTAGTCTGACATGGATCTACATGGCTTCTTGATAAAAAAATAACCTAACAAATCAAAATCCCAACAGAGTAGATCCTAAAACAAAACCATTTCAACAAACTTCAAGAAACATACTAAACTTACAGATATATTCGCAAAATAAGGCAAATTTCGTGCCCATCGCACAATTTTGTATAACTTCAACTCACACAACTGTAGCAAAGTTAAGAACACATTGGGATTTGATGCCGTGAAGTCCTCCGCCGAAATACCAGACGGAATGTCATCATCACACAATAATGATTCCAAGTTCATGATATCAGTTAAAATTTGCGGGACAAATGGCTTCATAGGAGCCGTAGTTCCGGAATTTAACACACTTGCGAGATGGCTATCGTTTGTGTAGCTGGGACGTCTCTGGATGATTTTGATTGGTCGTTTCTTTTTCTCTTCAAACGGAGAACTTCCTCCATAGTTACTTCTTCCCCCACGTGTCCTGTCTTGTCGAATTGCTGTAATATTAAATGAAATCATCTTATTAACTGTATACTGGAAGCAAATTTCTTCGTAATTCTTATTTAACATGACTAAGACCCTCAGCCATTTACAATAATTATAGACCGTGTGGTGTATGTGTTTGTATTTCTTGAAAAAAAAAAACAAGGCAGAAGGCCTGTAGAAATAGTAACAGTATTCACGGAGTAAAAGGTTAAGATACACAAGTTTTAACATTTTAACAACATTACAAATCAGGGCACAACACAGGAAAGGTGTCTTTGGTGATATTTTTTGACATTTAAATTGTTAAATTCATTCCGACAAGAAATTACTTTCATTTATTATTTTCTCAAAAGCAATTTGTGCTTTTATTACTGATAATTTACTGTAAAAGTTTAATTTTACCCCACTACATAATAAGCATTGTCGTCTGCTTAACTTTATGACATAACATTCAGGATTGTTGTCACTTGTTCAAAAACACCTTTTCCAGTGACGTGCCGAAAATTGACATTACCTTCTAACTTCATGCCCATCACAAGACACTTGGCAAATCGACAGGCGGGACATTTCTTTCGGTTTTCGAGCATAATTTCACACTCTCCATTCCTAGGGCACACAAAGGTTTTCTTATTCTGAACAGTCCGTTTAAAGAAACCTTTACAACTCTCACATGTGAAGATGCCATAATGGAATCCTAAAAATAGAAAATACAGTGCAAAACAAAAGTAACCTTGTTTGTGGAAAAATTACATTGTGTACTAATATAAAATGTAAGGAGTTGAAACCAATAGGTTTAAGTTCCTTTTATTTGAATTTTTCAACAAAAGTCAGTGGTTAATTTAGCTCAAGTGGCAAAAAATGGGCCCCTTACCCATGATTTGGTAAAAATTCCTCAAAGAATGTTAGTAATAAATAGTAAATGAAGGTTCAAATTGATTCTATCAAATTACATTTGTAAATTGAAAATTGAACTTGTTCACTGATTAAATGAACTTGTTGTTTTGACTCCCTCCCCCACCCCCACCACCCCACCCCCAGTAATTTCCTACAGGTTCAATACAAATAATAAATAGTGAAAGTAAGAGCAGATAAATCAAATTAAATTGAACTTGCTGATTGATGATGTAAACATATTGTTTGATGAACATGAACTTGAAATTTCAATCTATATGTTTTCCCCTTTTTTTATGAAACGTTTCACAATGCAACTTCCATTTATTAAAGGTCCTGACCCATTTCCCTAAAACCGCAAACAAAAAACTGTGACAATTTATTAAATATTGATATACCTGACACATTATCACCACAAACCGGACACAAACGTCCAGTGCCCGATATACCCGGTATGTTCACCGAGTTCGGATTTTTAAACTCCGCATCATACGTAGGTCTCATCCCACTCTGGCTCTCCTGAATTTGTCCGACAGTCACCACTTCCTGTTCGGCAACACTAGTATACGCCATACTGTCTTCATCTGAGGCCATCTGCACTGTGTAAGTATGTTCATCTTGTGAGTTGCTGGGCTGACTCGCTGGGTCATAATCATGCGTTTGGATGATGTATCGTTTACCGTCGTGCTCAATGACTTTAAGTCTACCCTCCAATGGAATTTCTGATGTGCTTGGAACAGGGTTGAATGAAAACACAAGTTGCGTAGGAACAGGCTCTCCTGAGTCTGATTTAGACGCTTCTGGAGATTGAATTTCAGATGAAACTGGGGTCATGGTACTTCTGTCTGATAAATCGGCATCATCCTGACTCGTGTCTGAAACGTTAGGGTTAAAATTTGTGTTTGTAATGAGCACATTTGCTGGTTTTCTCTGAATATGTGAATGTGCTTCAACACTATCTTCACTGTCCGGATCCGGTTTAACATATGTATATTCTGCTTCTTCCGGGCTCATTTCATGATACACATCACTCGTAGTCTGTATTTTTCTCTCAAAAGAAGCCAACTGTTCAGTGCCGGGTTTAGTCCTGATTAAAATTTTACGGTCCCCAACTTGCACTGTCCTATACTGAACTTCTTCTGGGTATTCTGAGTTACCGTCATTGTTATTATACCCCGCGATAGCCTCGGAAGAGACAGTTTCAGAAATATTACCTCCCTTTGATGATGTTGAAACTAGTCCTCTTTGTGATGCAAACGCTGTTAACACACTGGCCATGGCCAAATCTGATGCTGAAGTCCCACTGAGGGTAACATCAGTCTTATCTGCTGCCGATGCTCTTTGCAAAGCATTAGCCGCCATTTTCAATTTTAACATAGTCTTAATGGCGTCACTTTGTTGTGAAGTCTGAGAATAGCTTCCTGTTTCTTGCTTTGGTGAAGCAAGTCTCGCTATGAGTGTCTGATCTGCTGCACCGCTGGCTCTGGGGTTCGGGTCACTATGCTCCATCTTAATGTCAACTGAGGAACTGGACTTGGGACTTGTTGAACTGAGAGACTGACTTATGGCTTGCAATAGCACTGGGGAAATTCCTACATCACTTGTGTTGGACATTTCTGAAATAAGTCATTCAACAGAGGTTTCAGTTACACGTGAAATTCCTGGGTAAAAAATTAATGTAGACTGGCACCCAGCGTGATAGTTCTATTTTAATTATTTTTAATGATAGTCAATGATTTCCTTTATGATTTTGTTATGAGCTTTTTCCCAAGTTCTGAGTAAGTTCGTTTTCCCCAATTTCTGGAAGAAAAACAATTCCCAATTCAGATTTATCAAATCAACTCTTAAACTATTATTTATAACAAAAACTATTGTTTAACCCTTTCCTCCGTAGACAAACCTTTATTGCATGGGCAAACAGTGTAGATTTAGATCAACTGGCACATTTGTACTGTCTGATCAGGAACTGCACTGTTCCTTGTATGATTCCTTAGGTGGCTGTATGATTACTTAGGTTATTTCTGACCAAAATGCAACCAGTGCAGATCCTGATCAGACAGCACAGATATGCTGGCTGATCTGGATCTACACTGGTCACACATGCGTAAAAATGTGTACAGTCAATTATTCAGTTCCGACATTCAATCAGTTCAGGCATATTTTAGTTATAATTCAAAAATGTTTTAAGAAATCATTGTATTCTTGCAGCATTTGTCTTATTTAGAGTGATGTTGCTAAAATGCACAATGATTTCTTGACCAATTTTTGTTTTTTAAATCAAGATTATGAACATGTTCCGGAACTGATTGAATGCCGAAACTGATTAATTGTCTGTATATATAGAGGAAAGGGTTAAAACCTGATAAATAATGCTGTTACATGTCTTATATGGTTTTAAGCATCTAAATTAAGAACAACAAATTAAGCATTTAAATTAAGAACAACAATGACAACACAACCAATTTGTGTCAACTGTAATATTTTATTGAGTGGCACAACTGTGAAATCATGTTAATATTTCACCTTTTTATATATACCAAACCTCAGCAAAATGCAGTGTCTTATAAATATAATGAAATTGCGCAAGACTATGCCCATGTGAAGCTGTCTAGGTTTGTGTGAAAATTATTCATCGAAATGAGTACACCCTCAAGGCCCAAGTGTCAAGCATCTACATAAAATTTTGTTTTATGCCAAGAACATCTGCTTTTGTTTCCTTCCTAATCAACAAATGTTTTGTTACTTTTTGTCACAGGTAAAGGTACTGTACACAACATAAACAAAATCAATCAAACTGCAAAATCCATGTTAATATTTTCTTTGACAGTCACAACATGTGTTTGTATACATGTTTGATGAATGTAAACAAAATGTGCACCAACTGACGGCTACATCTGAATCGACCAAAAACTGCAATAAAAGTCAATCAGACAGATTTTTGGTTTCAATTCTTGTCATGCATTGTTGTTTGTTTCTTTTCACTCAAGAACCATCGACATCAGATACTTACTAGAAGAGAAATCTGAATCTTTCTTGTATATAAAATTGTGCTGATTTGAAATTGGTTCCGCGACTGTTTACATGGTCCGGCCATGACCTTGGTCCGACACCCGTCCTTCACTGATGGCTTCGACCTCGACCCTCAGGGCCGGCCTTTCTTTCGTTCAGCAAGACGATCGTAATGCCGCTTGCCGAAAATTATATTATCTAGCTATTGATCAGCAGGATTTTGAACAAAAATGGCGACCTTTCTTGTGAAATGAGAATAATGGTTGTTTTTGACGTCAAGAGCCGGCGAATGCATGTTCGTGCATTTCCGTCGATTCCCCGTGCATCTTCGCCAAGCTGTTCGGTTGCTTACGTCAAGTCCGTCGAAAAGTGTGATAGGCTAGCCTAGTCCATAAAAAAAGAAACGAAAAGACAAAAAGTAGAGAGACACTGCCGATCAGTTAACGCGATCAAATGCAGTGATTAACTAGGAATGGTTATTGTCAGGGGAAATGAAATTGCGAATATTTGCAACTTATTGTATTTTTTATACTGATAAAATAGTATGCAAAACATTGAACTTTGTTGACTTAATTGGATATAAATTACATTTAGGGACTAAGTAGAAATATGCTCGACAAAATATCAAAAATATTCTTAACACTAGAACTAATACTAATACAACGGGAAATACACAAAAACCTTTCAAGCTTAGAGCTTAATTTTTAAACCTGAAAGAAAATGCATTCAGGCATAGGATGGTAGATACATGGATTATAAATTACCAACTTAGCTACATAATTGAAGCACCAAAACTCAACTGTTTCAAGTCTAGGCTTAATAAACACGTGAGAAACCAATGAAAATTTATGGGGAAGTGTGTGCTTACTGTTCTTTTTATTTTTATAACGCAGACCTTTATATGTAAATAATGAAAATAATACCAATGTAAAGAATGTATATAATATACCAATTTAATGATACATTAATACAGAAAATTAATAATCTTCCATAACTAAACCAAAATAGTTCAATCACTGGCGCTTGACCAGCCGCCCCACTCCCTTCCAACCCTCACTCATACCCCCTTTTTGGATAAATGGTGTCAAGTCACTAGTATTATTCCATTCTATCAAAATATGCGAAAACAAACAGTCAAAATCGATTTCTAAATAAAAATTATATTTCTATGTATATAATTGAAGAATGGCCAGGAACGGCTCCAGACCCTACACCCGTTCGAGAGGCTGTTTTTCCTACAATACTGTGGGTTCCAGCCTGACAGCTGTTTGGTTCAACACAACAGGGTCTGATCTAACAGAAATTGTCAAAAATTCTCACCAAAAGCTCGAAATACGCGTAATATTCACAAGAAAACGGCCTCTGAAATACAGATTATTATTTCATAGATGCTTCTCCCTAGTGCGACTTCCGGAAATCCCCAGCGCTTTTGTTAGGGGCGTTCTGATTGGTCGAACGATTTGTGTGCAAAGTATTTCCCGGACTAAGTCAATAGTTCTACCAATCAGAACGCTCCTAACATATCTACAGTTAACTGAGTGATCGCTTTGCTATCCCCATTTTAGTTGCTGGGTTTAAGAATTTAAAAATATGCAAATCAGGAATAGCAACACTTAGAAATTATAGGGCCTCCTCACATGAAACCAAAACGAAGAGAGAAGACGATAATAGCAGGTTCTTTAAGAAGAACAGGTGTTCAAAAGTTCGAAAATAAAGAGTGGATTTCTTTTTTATAAAGTGTATAACTGATTTTCCTTATGGAAGATTTTACGTAATTGTGCTAATAGCATGGGTTTAAAAATGATCAGTTTCAAATGAGACACCACAAATGATAATCGAAAAATAAACCTGGGTAACCGCCTAGGTAATCTCTAATTATATAAAATTGCTACATAATTATATTTCATTCTACAAATTTCTACGGCATATGTTATATTTAACCTAGCTATTACACTCAAAATTGACATCATGTGATGGAACTCAAGTTTTAGGTGATGCCTGATTTGACACAAATCGACCAAAATTATTTCTGTGCATTTTTCTATCCCCCTCTATACCCCACACCCCTTAAAATTTAGCCCAAATATACAGAGTTGCATATTATGAGTCATGATTTCAGAAATTGCGTCGCATGCTGTATTGTTATCTTTTCGCACTTAGCCTATATTAGGCTTTAAATAAGCTAGTCACGTGACAGTCACGTGAATTTAGAAATAAACATGCATCGGCTGCAAATGGTGCTCAAAATTATTTTACTCCAACTTTTATGGAGTTTAGCTGGGTCATCCTCACCTGACTATACGGAGAAGCATTTTGATCAGACTCTGGATCATTTTAATTCAGTATCATACGGTGACAAGACATTTAAGCAAAGATACCTGATTCAAGGTTTGCAATTATTGACCGGTTAGACCAACAATCGTGTATTTCTGACTCATTTTTGTAAAGACTTTTGATTGTTATGATAATGCAAACATGTTTAGCTTCATGATATATTTAACAAATAGTGCAATAAAGTAATGTCACATCTGTCAGTGCAGTTACAACTTTGCTTTCTCTTAAATTTGCATGTTGCATGGTTTAATCATGTAGATCCAAATCGGTGAGTACACCAATGCAGTCTGATGTATGTAAATTTTATTTGTATGTAAATTTTATTTTGAGTCGGATACTCAACGATTAACATAAGCTCTAAAGAGCTTTTAACACCGACTACACTGAGTGTGTATATATATATATATATATATACACAACTACATCTGACAGGTGCAGATAACTATAGAGACAGCTTTCAGATACAGAGAATCCGGGTGCGATACCCTAGCTCTTTTCGAAGAGACCCCCTGGTTCTTTAACGTGCCCGGTGTATAGCACCGATACACGCACTGATAATCTACTTCCTGGGAGTGAACCAGTACTGAGTTGGGTGGGAAACACTAAACGTATTTCAGAAATTTCCAGTGCCGCGTTCGGGATTCGAACTCACGACCTCCGGATTGGTAGACCAGGGCGTTACCACTGGACCACCCAGATGATCTTTCTGTTTGCTTTCAGATTTGTTAGGTTACAACTGACCAGGTAACCATGGAGCGACTTTGATCTACACTGTTTGCCCTTTTGATATTTCTTATCTAAAGGTTAAAGAACTAAAAAGTTAATATTCATGAGCCAGAATTAGTAAAATTACCATTGCAAGGTTTATTATGCCCCCATTCACAGAGGGGGAGAACACGTGATGGTCATATTGGGTAATAACAATGGCGGCGACCGTGTCAGACCAGGTATTTTGTTTATTTCTTCTAATTATGATATTACTTTTTGGTTTTATTGTTGCCACTTTCCAGCCATCAACTATTTGGATCATCTTGCCAAAAATATTGCTTGAATTCATTGAATTTAAAAAACTGACTCGGTGCAAAGTTTTGAAGCGGTGACGTTTTGGCATGAAAGTTTAGGCCACATTGGGTCCTCACCCCCAAAAATCTTTACATTTTCTTTAAAACTTCAAGTTTCAAGCAAAAATTCTACTTAAGATAGCATATTTTCTGCAGACACAGTCATCTTCTTTGTAGTTACGTGATTCGACGTTTTTTAACCGTTTAATAATTCAGAACCAAAATATGATCACATTGGGTCTTATTTGTTTTTTGGTCACATTGGGTCCTAAAACATGGCTTGAATATTTACTTATAAACATGCCTTAAATTTGTTGCCGTTTGTTAATTTCAAAGCTTTTAGACCAATCATTTCTAGTAAACATACACACAACCTTATTGGAAAATGTAAATGAAGTTTAAAAATGTTATATAATAGGTATTGACTCAATATTTAAAGATTTTATTTTTATCGATTAATGAAGCTTTTGTTTTTACTTGCTTTTCAGGTGTCTATGTGATCAAGTCTTTACAGCTTCCAAGAATAGCTTGACAATATAGTAAGTAGATCGTGATTTAAAACCATTCTACTTCCTCGTTTGAAACTTGTATGTTGTAAAATATATTAATTGTGATAAGAAAACATAAAAATGTAATTTAGATTTTATGAATAATGCTGTTTTGCTTTTTTTGTTTGAATCTTTGCTATTATTATAAAAGTCAGTATGTATATTTTAGACGACATTAATGCCTCTGTTGAGGCTCGAATACAAGGATGTTTATTAAGTAGATTTTAAATCGACTAAACCGATGTCATGTTATAACAGCTAAACATCATACACTGTTTATTTTTTAATAACAACATCATACACTGTTTATTTTTTAATAACAATGCTACTGATTTATTTCAAAACAGAGACCATACGTTTGACATGCCAAACCGAAGACGACTTCCTGGCAGACAACGATTAGGTCATGTGTCGACTGGCCGCAACGCCGTAATGAAGGGATCTCTTGGAGTTCGTTGGGAAAAGGCGCGTCTGAACTATGCAAAAATGCTGCCATCGAAACGAATGGGACTCGAGTGTGATGAACAACACTTTAATAACAACAATTATTGAAATGACGTAAATTAACAGATGCCATACAATTATCACCATCCTTTAAATATATGTTTAATAACACTCTAACAATCTTATCTCCCATACTAGATACTCAGTGTGTCCTTTGTAAGTGATATATTAATTGTTTGTTTGAATACGTTTATTACGTATTACGATTGTACTAAACATGCGACATGCTGTCGAAAATAAGTAAATAAAATCCGTATTATCAAAAAGTCTTTATTAATGCACTTTTTTATTGTAAACAGTCCAAGTAACAGTGTGCATGCATCATTAAGGATAAGATAATTGAATATAATGAAATATGAGATAGAATGAATAGATACCATCACAAAATCAATCACAGAAAACCCCTGTTACATTCAGGGTAGATTTTACAAAAAAAATATCATGTAATGCGGACAGAAACAATCAGAAACATATTACAATTCATAGTATTAATTAGTTGAATTTAAGGTAAGCTGGGTTTCATTCGGCCGAAAATGACACATTTTCAACAACAACTTTTTTCATATTTTAATTTGAATCCTTAAAATGTAGTATTTATCTCATTAGGGTGGTTTGTTGTCTCCCTTTAATGTGAATTAAGAGTATTTTCTAAATTATGTTTGATAACTAAACAAAGGCCAAATTTGAAAAAAAAGTAAGACGGTAAAGATATTAGAAATATGGTATAGAAGCTGATATTAACATTTATTTAAACATTTTATCACAGGAAATGCAGGTATTAATGGTACCCAGCTTACCTTAATGAGATCATGAAATAATCACAAAAATAATCAGAGAACAAAACCATAATTCATAAAATAGGATTATCAAAATATATCAGGAAATTATCACAAAAACAATCACAAAAATATAACGATTCATGGTAAGTTGAATAAGTTGAATAAAAAGAGATCGTGAAAAATCACAAAAAGTATGCAAGAAAACACCTGATTCATGCAACAATAGAACAAATTAAAAGTATAATGTAATTATCACAAAACTATTATGATTCATTATATGAATGAGTTGAATGAAAAGAGATCATGTAATAATCATAAAATCATTAACATTAACAACGTAGATTAATAAAAAAAAATAATCACATGAAACAACACAATTTGCCCGAGGTCAGAATTTTCACATATTTTATAGTATAAACATAAATTTTTAACCTAATTTATGTGACTTCTTATCAAATAATTGTGAGCACATTTTGAGAAGAGAATTTGCGTTACAACAACGCAACATCATCAATCAATTGTCAGTAGACCAATTATAAATGAATTCCAACAAAATAAATTTTAAGGAATTTCTGACCTCGGGCACCTTTGAACAATCATTACAAATAAAAGCACCACATCATGAAAACTAAAGACAAACGGAACAACTAGAACAGCGTAATAACATGTCACATGATACAACAAACCTAGTGTTTTTTGTCTCGTTTATGGCGATACAGGCCACTTGCATATTTGTATGTTTTGCCACACTGACACTTGTGTGCAGTTTCCCCAGTGTGCCAATGTTGATGGTCCGTTAAACTTGTCTTGGACTTAAATTCAACACCGCAAATATCGCAGCGAAAGGTCCCCTTTTCTCCGTGTGTTAAGCCACGGTGCTGGCGGACCTGCTGTTCCGTAGCGAACTTCTTGTGGCAGATGTTGCAGGCTTTTTGCTTTTCCCCACCGTGGACACTGCATCTATAATGAAACGAAAATACAGAAAAGTTTAATAATCTGACAGCGGCTTATTAAGGACACAGTAAAATATTTCCTGTTATGATCCTCATGAAATGTTGTTCAGAATTTATCAAACAATCTGAATATCTTTTTATGTAAATCATGATTAATCTTGATTGATAACCGATAACAAATGGTATAACGTATACAAGACATTTTCAAAAGTAAGTTTTAATTATAGGGCATCAACCATCCATTTAAATGACAAAAAATGCAACATTGTAGTAGATAAGAACAGTTCAAACGCAAATTACCTACCTGTGCATTATGATCTTTGTTCTGTCGAAAAACATCTTGCCGCAGCATCTATATGGGGCGGCGTTGTTATGGCGACGTAAATGTCTATTTAACCCACTTTTGCTTTTGCAAATGCTGCCACAAACCATGCAAATATTGTCCTGCAAATACAAAAAGTACAAAGTAAAAAGCTTTCTTAATTATTCGATAAAATATCCCATAAATTCGATATCACTTTCACCACTTGATATCGGGACCCAATGTGACCAATACAAATATCGAGACCCAATTTGACCAATTTTGAAAATAAGCTAAGAAAGAGCAACAAGATTCCGTAATCGTGTCATTTTAAACAAGATCGCTTATTATACCAGAATTGTGTTATTTGCAGTCTCTCTTATGTTCAAACTTTGAGGAGAGGCTTATAAATTCATGTTTTGATTAGCTAGTACCCAATGTGGCCTAAAATTTCATGCCGAAACGTCACCGCTTCAAAACTTTGCACCGAGTCAGTTTTTTAAATACAATGAATTCAAGCAATATTTTTGGCAAGATGATCCAAATAGTTGATGGCTGGAAAGTGGCAACAATAAAACCAAAAAGTAATATCATAATTAGAAGAAATAAACAAAATACCTGGTCTGACACGGTCGCCGCCATTGTTATTACCCAATATGACCATCACGTGTTCTCCCCCTCTGATTCAAAGAAGCAGGGGTCTATTGCTTTGCACATTTTGGTCGGTCTGTCAGTCAGTCCTTCTATAATGAACCTTGTCGGATCAATAACTAGACAACAATTTGGCAAACAGTCTTCAGAATTGGTTGGGAGTATTGTTGTCAAACGAAGCTGACCCCTCTTGAATTTATGATAAGTAGGTCAAAGGTCAAGGTCACAGTGACCTTCAATTTAATGTCAGCGGATTACTATCCAGTTGGCATTTGTGGGGTGGCGGGCAATACATGTTTTACAGACATCTTTTTTTTTTATTTCAGATAAATGGTGGAGCAATGGAAAAGGGCCAATATTTTTTTACACTGGAAATGAAGGACCAATTACACAGTTCTGGGATGCTACTGGTTTTGTTTTTGACATTGCACCACAGTTTGGGGCTCTAGTGGTGTTTGCGGAGCACGTAAGCTGTTAAATTTGTTGTTGTTTGAATTTCTTATTCAGTTATACTCTTTTTTGCAGAAGTCCTTTAATTTAATACCTAGGTTAGTTTTAGCAATATTTAACCTTTTTCTCCATATATACGACTTTATCTCATTGGTGAACAGTGCAGATCCAGATCAGCCAGCACATTTGGATGTTTACCCATGCTATTAAAGCCATATCTATGGAAAAGGGTCAGTGTAACTACTACTAAAGAGAGAAAATGAAACAACAACATGTGTTGTTAATTGCAATGGAAAAATATACATGTATTATCTTTCTAAAGAATGACCACAACTGTATAGAGGTAGATGAATATGTTTTGCAGTTATCTCCCTTAGATAACATTAAATATATATTTAAAAAAAATGTCTTTTGGTGGCCATTTTTGAAAGTGATTGGTATTCATCATAATGTTTGAAATTGTAATAAAGTCTCTAAACAGTTCACAGAATTAACATTTTATAGCTTTTAAAATTGTTTGTTACATGTAGAAATTGATTGACATTTTGTTAAGTTCATCAGAGTATGAAGAACATTTAAGATGTTCAAAGTTAGGTCTTCACACTTACTTGAAACTAATTAATCCACATGTTTTTTTTCATATCTTAATGATATGACATAGACACCAAGATCAAAATTAATGTTTTTCATCACATAATGAAAACTTTCAGAAGGCTTTTATTTTTATCACAGCAGTGAGTCTAAATATTAAAGATTGAAATGAGACTTTATTCAATGTGATTAGTTTTAGGGTACGCTGAACAATTGAAATATTTAAATTAGAAAATTAAAATATCAGTTTTATGCCGATCCATCGATAGTTGTTAGATGGGTGCTTAACCCTTATCCCTGGTAACCTACCATAATGGCCGCCTGACCAAACGCTCTTTCTCTGATGTGTTGTAATTATGCAGATGTCGTCATCTCACCATAACATGTTTCTAAATTTTGATTTCAGTAGTTTGGTTTCTTACAATACTTCCAAAACAAGCTTGCTTGTCAAGTGGTTCAATTTTTTAAATGTATTTATGCATTGTTTTGTAAATTTTTTGATTGTCCAACATAAAAAAGGGAATATAAAACAGTCTGTCACAGTAATATCGTATCGGAGTTTTAGTTAACACAAGAAGAATGAAAGGCTACTGTGGACCAAGTAAGTACCAGTATCTTATTTTACAATTTTGATGTGTTTAAATGAAATGGGGCATGTCAAGAACTACAAGTATTGTGATCAGTAAATTCTATTTATAAATTATGTATTTTTGAACTTTGACATGTATGTTGAAGGAACAAGTCACTACTTTTATTATCACTGATTTCTTAATTGAAATGTCATTTATTATTATTAACCCTTTCCTCTATAGACACACCTTTATTGCGTGGGCAAACAGTTTAGATCCAGATAAGCTGGCACATCCTCTTTTCTTGATCGATCTAAATTGTATGCTTTTTCATTTGTTAGGTTATTTCTAACCAATATGTGACCAGTGCAGATCCTGATCAGACGGCACAGCTCAACAATATGCCACCGTAGTGCAAAAATGGTAAAGAAAATAAATGTTGTAACATTTTTGCACTACGGTAGTGGATTGTTTAGTCACTTGTTTGCAGTCCTTTCACATATCACTAATTTTTCTCTAATGGACTACTTCTGAGTTAAATAATTATTAGTCTCAATTTCAACATTCAAATAAGAAGATAGTAAAACCATTATTGACTTGTTCCAGAGAAGATTGCTTTTAATTACATCACTACTGGTTTATGAAAGAAATAGTTAAAATCAAGCATTAAATGAAGGGTTTAGAGTAAGTCCAAAACCTGTTATAAACCTGTTATAAAATTTCCTCAAAATGCCTCAGCTTGCAGGCATGTAGATTTTCAAAATATTATGGCAGCAATATACCGGACCCCCTACATTTTTAAGGACTCTTGGAAATTCAACTGAGCCTCACAATATTATTTTCTGAGACAATTGCATTTTTCTGGGGTTTGATTTCACACGCAGTATAGATAATTTAACTCATTTCTCCATATATATACGCATTTTTAAGCATATGCGACCAGTGTAGATCCAGATCAGCCGGCACATCCGTGCTGTCTGATCAGAATCTGCACTGGTGGCATTTCCAAAATCAGTCAGAAATAACCTGACGAATCAAAAAGCAAACAGTTTAGATCCTGATCAGATGGCACGGATGTGCTGGCTGATCTGGATCTAAACTGTTTGCCCATGCAATAATGTTGTATGTATGGAGGAAAGGATTAAACCAGCATACTACAGTAAAGTTAAATATCCATTGATTGAGCTACTGAAGCTTTGAGATCGGTGCCCAAGGTTATAAAGCTGAGCATGGAAACCAGTCTCAAATCTTAAGCATCTGATTGGCTGAAATGGTGACCAGTCGCCATTTCTGCCAATCAGATGCTTGAGATTTGAGACTGGTTTCCAATCTCAGCTTTATAACCTTCAGTCCGGATAAGTTCAAGTCTGAATATTGGAATTTGTATTATAGTACAACATATTGTGCTCTTTGATTTCAGATCTTAAAGAAAACTACTGCTTTTCAGATATCTGTTTCTGTTTTGGCCAGTGATTGTTTTGTCTTGTTATGGGCTGTTCCAAATGTAAGTTTTTCCTGAACATTTTGTTTATTAAATTTAAACTTTCGGATATTATGGCCACTACTCGATATTATGGCAACTACTCGTGTCTGGTGGATCTTTAAAAACTAAAGGCTTTTGTGTAAGATTCTAGACTGGTAGAAAAAAATTGTGTTACCGATAGTTATCCAGTGTGTACCTACAAGAAATAATCAGTATGGAACACCCTTATTGACAACAATGAGAATGGCAGCACGATTTTTCGCAGCAACTTGTTTCAAAGATCAATGCTCAATGACGTCACAAGTCAAAACATGGTGCACTGTCCAATAAATTTTGAGTGGCTTTTATTGAAGCCATGCCTCTTTAACTCTTTCCTCCTTAGATATACCTTAATTGCTAGGGCGAACAGCTAAGATCCAGATCAGCTGGCACATCAGTGCCATCTGATCTGGATCTGCACTGTTTGCTTTTTTATTCATTAGGTTATTTCTGACGAAAATGCGATCAGTGCAGATCCTGATCAGATGGCATGGATGTGCTAGCTGATCTGGATCTACACTGGTTGCACACACCTAAAAAGGCATATATATGGAGGAAAGGGTTAAGTAAAAGGTCACACTGTGCATCACTGATTATTATGATTCATTATGATGACCATCATTATCCTAGATGATGCAGTTGAAGTGTAAATATTGTATTACCAAATTGATATCCGGTGTCTGTCTGCATGAAATAATTGGTACCCCTGCTTAGAACTAATGCTTATTGGTTAACCCTTTCCTCTATAAATATGCCTTTATGGTATGGGCAAACAGTGTAGATCTAGATCTGCTGGATCTGGGCCCAAGATCATAAAACTAAGATTGAAATTAAGTCTCAAATTTCAAGCATCTGATTGGCTGAAATGGCGACCAGTTGCCATCAGCCAATCAGATTCTTGAGATTTGAGACTGATCTCCTGATATAGTTTTATGATCTTGGGCCCTGTGCCATTTGCTCAGGATCTACACTGTTTGCTTTTAGATCTGTTAATTTATTTCTGACCAAAATGCAAATGGTGCAGATCCTGATCAGAGAGCAAAGATGTGCCAGCTGATCTAGATCTTCACTGTTAGGCCATGTGATAAAAGCTGTTTTATGGAGGAAAGTGTTAAACACACCAGAATAATTCTATTAACTGTATACCATAAGCAAACAAAGCTGCAAGTCAACCAAAAAATCTGAGGATTTCTTGGTCATTGGATTACAGACTGATAAAGTGGATAAATACACAGCTCTGGCTCCAAGGTAATAAAGCTGAGTTTGGAAACCAGTCTCAAATCTCAAGCATCTGATTGGCTGAAATGGCGACTGGTCGCCATTTCAGCCAATCAGATGCTTGAGATTTGAGACTGGTTTCCATGCTCAGTTTTATAACCTTGGGCACCGAAGTGCAAGATGAGTTTAAAGTTTGAAACATTATTCACTTTAAAGTTCTGAAACACTCCGAACATTTAGCCTTGAGAAAAAATTGACAGCACTGAAGTACAAGATAAGTTTAAATTTTGGAACATGATTCAGTTTCAAGTTCAGAAGCACTCAAAAACACTCTGAACATAAATTGACCCAGTGAATTAGTTTCTCTGAAATATTTCCTGTTCTGTGGACACATTTTTAGGTGTCTTTCTACTTTTTGTTTGATCAAAATGCATTAAAATGACGCTTTTATATAAGTTTGCAATTTTTGTCAATAACTGCCCACTCTTTGGTTTGCTAAGAGCTTTCAATCAAATACTGTCAGCAGATATTGAAAATTGTTTTTTCTTGTAACAGGATGCCTGGTTGTCAAGATGTGTGTTTGTACAGCAGAAAACGGGTAAGGTATAAATGTTAACAGTTATTTTAGACAGTTTTCATCGATGGATAGATTGCGTCATTTGTAGAACAGTAGAAAGCATCAGAAGTTTGATTTCAAATAACAGAGTACTTTGTCCAAGAAAAAAACAACAGAAAATGGAAATAAATTTTGAATCTCTGAAACCAGTCTCCAATCTGCATCAGCTGATTGGTTGAAATGGAAACTAGTCTTCAGTATGGAGCAGTTGATTGGTTGACATGAAAACCAGTCTTCAATCTCTATCAGCTGATTGGTTGAAATGGAAACAAGTCTCCAATATGAATAGTTATTGGTTGAAATTAAAACCCATGTCCAATCTATATCAGCTTATTAGTTTTTTTTAGATTATCAAGGTTATTTCTGAACAAGAACCCAACAGTGTAGAACCCAGATGCGACCACACATATGTGGTGGGTGATATAGGTCTACACTGTTTGCTTATATGATAATAGGTGTATTCATAGAGTTAAGGGTTAAAAATATTATATAAGGTTAAAAATAGCTTGTGAACATCTTATACTGTAGCCAGACCCCAAAGCAAATGTTTTTTCATTGCAAAATGAAAAACAGTCTCATAAAAAAATGGCAACAAAGTGCAAGATGAGTTTAAATATTGGAACATTGATTAACTTTAAAGTTCTGAAACACCCCGAACATTTAGCCCTAAGAAAAAAATTGACGGCACTGAAGTGCAAGATAAGTTTAAATTTTGGAACATGATTCAGTTTCTAGTTCAAAAGCACTCTGAACATTAATTGACCCAGTGAATTAGTTTCTCTGAAATATTTCTTGTTCTGTGGACACATTTTTAGTTTTCTTTCTTCTTTGCGTTTGATCAAAATGCATTAAAATGACGCTTTTATATAAGTTTGCAATTTTCGTCAATAACTGCCCACTCGTTGGTTTGCTAAGAGCTTTCAATCAAATACTGTCAGCAAATAGACAATGATATTGAAAATTGTTTTTTCTTGTAACAGGATGCCTGGTTGACAAGAAGTGTGTTTGTACAGCAGAAAACGGCGCAAGGTATAAATGTTAACAGTTATTTTAGATAGTTTTCATCGATGGATAGATTGCATCATTTGTAGAAAGCATGAGAAATTTGATAGACATCAAACAACAGATCAAGATCATTAAAACTAAAACTTGAGATCAGTGCTGCAGCTCTCCTCTCCTGCTGTTGATCAGTCTATTTCGAGACCGGTTTCAATTTCAGGGCCCAGGATCATAAACATGGGGTTGGAGACCCGGGCCCAAGATCATAAAACTAAGTTTGAAATTGAGATGTGTCTCCATTTCTGAAAATCCGATGCTTGAGATTATAGACTGGGCTCCAATTTTAGTTATGATCTTGCGCAAATGTGCTTGAGATTTGTGACTGGTTTTCCCGTATCAGTTTTATAATCTTGTGCCCTGGTTCCTATGTTATGAAACTAAGAATACAGACTTTCTGTAATCTCTGCAATCTGATTAGTTAAAATGCCTGTCCATCTCAGAATTGACTAAGGCTGAAGGTTATAAAACTGAGTTTGGAAACCAGTCTCAAATCTCAAGCATCTGATTGGCTGAAATGGCGACAGGTCGCCATTTCAGCCAATCAGATGCTTGAGATTTGAGACTGGTTTCCAAACTCAGCTTTATAACCTTCAACCCAGCAGGCACATCTGTGCTGTCTGATCAGGATCTAATATATCTGTCTAATAAGGATCTTCACTGCTCACTTTTAGGTTCTTTTATTTTTGACAAAGAAGTTACCAGTGAAATAAGTGGATCTAAAAGTGTAGATTTCAAATAGTGTAGATCTTTGGTAAACACTGGTGACATATGGGACATTTAGAGCTGTATACATAGAGTTAAAGGTTAACTTGTAGATGTTCATCCATAGAGTAAAATGTTAACACTCAGATTCTCCAAATTTTCAATGTTAAATTAGAGAACTATTATTATAAGCAATAAAATATGATTAACCCTTTCCTCCATATGAACACCTTTATGTCATGGGGGAACAGTGTAGATCCAGATCAGCCAGCACATTGCGTAAAAATGGCTATATATGGAGTAAAGGATTAAATGAAGGCAGATGTTCAACGTCTGCATGTTTTCCTGAGTGACATATTTACATTCTTTTTTATCACATGCAAACCCTTGTTACCAGTGTCATACAACCATTAAATATTTCTTGTAATACACAAGTAATAAAGTTACTGTAGCTTTATTTCTCTCATTGCTCCTGCACTTTACATGATTGACAAATTATCTGAGAGTATAAAAATCAGTGGCCTAAAGAGAAGCAAGGAGCTGGAAAATTAAATTCGAAATAAACAAAAACACAACCTGATTTTACGACATTTCAGTGGCGTTGCTTAGACACAGCACGATTTTCCCCCAGCAGATTTTGATATTGTCAGTTTGAGTTTCATAGACTCTGTTTTTGTTTTGAAGCATATAAAGAATCTCTCAATACAAATGTATTAACCCTTTTACTACATATACCGTCATTGTTCGAATATAAGCCGCACTCATGTATAAGCCGCACCGCCCCCAAACGTGATAGAACAGATGAAAATGGCTTAACGCAAAAGTATAAGCAGCCACACCTGTGTATTAGCCGCCCCCCAACTTGTTACTTCCAAATTCTAAGGAAAAATGCGGCTTATATTCAAACAATGACGGTATATGCATTTTAATGGGTGTGTGACCAGTGTAGATCCAGATCAGCAAGAACATCCTACCCATATGATCTAGATCATCTGCAGTTGTCGCGTCTTGGTCAGAAATAACCTAATAAATCAAAAAGCGAACAGTGCCCCATATGAGGCAGGTCATGGGAAAAGGTGTCTTTGGTCATTTTGTTTGACATTTAAGTTGTTACTATATTTAGAAGTTAAAGAGGATATTTGTTTTTACCAATGTAAGATAGAAATATATTGCACCGAGTGAGCTCCTCAATTCGTATTTTCATGAGTGTCCGAAGTTCACAAGTGAAATATATTTCTATCTTTCACAGGTAAAAACAAATTTTCTTTTTATTTTATGCTTTTAGAGCATAATTAGAGTGAATTTGACAGAAAAGTTGCAAGAAATTGCGCCAAAAGCGCTTGCTTATGACGTGACATCATGACATAAAATATACAAATTTGAGCCTTTTTTCTTAACGTTCTCATTTGGTATGTTATATGCGTTTCGGTACTAACGTGAAAAAATAAGTGAAAATAAAAATGATATTCCACTGTTTGAAAACAGTGAAATACCACTTTTATTGGAGAATTTGTTTCACATTTTAACAACACTTGTTATTTTTACTGCAAAATGCATAATCAGTTCATGTAATGTCGTCTGCTCAATTTTATGATGTCATGGACAGCAGTTCATACCAAAAGCTTGTGGGCAGCTTTAATTGTAGCCTCAAAGCAAATGTTTTTCATTGTAAAATGAACACAGGCTTGGGCACAATACATTCCAATAGATTGTGAGCAGAATTCATTGTAGCCCCCCTCCAAATGTTTTTCATTGTAAAATGAAAACAGGCTTGGGCACAATACATTCCAATAGATTGTGAGCAGGTTTCATTGTAGCCCAAAAACAAATGTTTTTCATTGTAAAATGAAAACAGTAGATGGGCAGCAAAACTCAAGGCAACTTTAAATATTTAATTTTCAGATTTATAAATCCAATATCACATTAGCTGTGCTAAGCTCTTTAAAAGGGTTTTAAAATTCAAAATGACAGAAATTAAAAATTAATGGGATACACTAATAGGACATTTAAAGGTAATATTTATCAATTTAGTAAAAGCTTCTATCTAATGTCATCATGGCTTTTTATGGAAAAAAAGGGGAAAATAACTTATTAATTTAGAAGTTTCAGTAATTTGTTAATTTATCATAATTAGAATTTTTTATTCTATTTATAGCCTCTTATTTATATATATACTTAACTATTTGCAAAATAGTAGCTTTTAAATAGAGTGATTGTCTTTTCCAAGGAAATATTGACTTGAATTAGTGCTCCATTTTTACTCAAGTTTAACTATTATTATTATTTTAATGATCTTCACCCTTTTACTCGATGGAGAGGCCTTTTATAGCATGAGCAACCAATGTAGATCCAGATCAGCTAGCACAACTATGCAGTCTGATCAGGATCTACACAGTTTGCTTTTAGATGCATTAGTTTATTTCAGACCATGAAACAAACAAAAGCTGAGATTGAAAACCAGTCTCAAATCTCAAGCATCTGATTGGCTGAAATGGCGACTGGTCGCCATTTCAGCCAATCAGATGCTTGAGATTTGAGACTGGTTTCCATGCTCAGTTTTATAACCTTGGGCACTGATCATGAGCAGATGCACAGCTCTACACTTAATTTGCCCATGTAATAAGGCATAAACATGGAGTAAAGGGTTATTCTGTTGTAGACAAATTAATTAAATTTGATAACTAAGGCCCAAAATCATAAAACTAAGATTGGAGACCAGTCTGAAATCTCAAGCATCTGATTGGCCAGTTGCCATTTCAGCCAATCAGATGCTTGAGATTTCAGACTGGGCTCCTGATTTAGTTTTATGACTTTGGACACTGAGATTCTTGGAGCCATAGGTAATTGGAAGTTGTTTTACAGATGGTAAACAGTTAGTGGAAAGTTGAATTGCTTTGTGAGAAATAGATTTGTTTGACAGTTTTGACAAATTAAGGTTTCTGACCCAGAATTCAATACAATTTGATTAATAGATTGCTCATATTGATGCTTTGGAATAGTATTTTGGTCTACCAGCCTATAAATTGTAGACAGACAGGGCCATTTGCAAGGTCAATTTCCTCAGAGCTGGGCCCAAGATTATAAAGCTAAATCTTGAGGCCAGTCTCAAATCTCAAGCATATGAAATAGAGGCTTGTCTTCAATCTTAGACTACGGTAATCAAATCTGGTCTCAAATCTCAAGCATATGAAATAGCGGCTTGTCTTCAATCTTAGACTACGGTAATCAAATCTGGTCTCAAATCTTAAGCATATGAAATAGCGGCTTGTCTTCAATCTTAGACTACGGTAATCAAATCTGGTCTCAAATCTCAAGCATATGAAATAGCGGCTTGTCTCCAATCTTAGACTACGGTAATCAAATCTGGTCTCAAATCTCAAGCATATGAAATAGCGGCTTGTCTCCAATCTTAGACTACGGTAATCAAATCTGGTCTCAAATCTCAAGCATATGAAATAGCGGCTTGTCTCCAATCTTAGACTACGGTAATCATATCTGGTCTCAAATCTCAAGCATATGAAATAGCGGCTTGTCTCCAATCTTAGACTATGGTAATCAAATCTGGTCTCAAATCTCAAGTATATGAAATAGCGGCTTGTCTCCAATCTTAGACTACGGTAATCAAATCTGGTCTCAAATCTCAAGCATATGAAATAGCGGCTTGTCTCCAATCTTAGACTACGGTAATCAAATCTGGTCTCAAATCTCAAGCATATGAAATAGCGGCTTGTCTCCAATCTTAGACTACGGTAATCAAATCTGGTCACAAATCTCAAGCATATGAAATAGCGGCTTGTCTCCAATCTTAGACTATGGTAATCAAATCTGGTCTCAAATCTCAAGCATATGAAATAGCGGCTTGTCTCCAATCTTAGACTACGGTAATCAAATCTGGTCTCAAATCTCAAGCATATGAAATAGCGGCTTGTCTCCAATCTTAGACTACGGTAATCAAATCTGGTCTCAAATCTCAAGCATATGAAATAGCGGCTTGTCTCCAATCTTAGACTACGGTAATCAAATCTGGTCTCAAATCTCAAGCATATGAAATAGCGGCTTGTCTTCAATCTTAGACTACGGTAATCAAATCTGGTCTCAAATCTCAAGCATATGAAATAGCGGCTTGTCTCCAATCTTAGACTACGGTAATCAAATCTGGTCTCAAATTCAAGCATATGAAATAGCGGCTTGTCTTCAATCTTAGACTACGGTAATCAAATCTGGTCTCAAATCTCAAGCATATGAAATAGTGGCTTGTCTTCAGTCTTAAACTACGGTAATCAAATCTGGTCTCAAATCTCAAGCATATGAAATAGTGGCTTGTCTTCAATCTTAGACTACGGTAATCAAATCTGGTCTCAAATCTCAAGCATATGAAATAGTGGCTTGTCTTCAGTCTTAAACTACGGTAATCAAATCTGGTCTCAAATCTCAAGCATATGAAATAGTGGCTTGTCTTCAATCTTAGACTACGGTAATCAAATCTGGTCTCAAATCTTAAGCATATGATCTTGGACCCTGAGCTGAAGGATTTTTGATATGTTGATCTAACATGTTACGGACTATTTTGTATGAACATCTAGACGATAAAAATTAAATAAATTCTGTCAAGAAAACTAGCTAGACCTAAAAATTCCTTAAAATTGTATTTACACAAATAAACAAAAACTAAGGATGATTATACTCATGTGGGCATTTAAAATAATGTTTTGTGTTGTTTAGGTTTTGTGAATTTATGTAAATAGAATTTAAGGGAATTTTTTAGGACTAGCTTTTGTTCTTGACTATTCCAATTTGTCTTTATTGTGCAAAGTTTTAATGAAATGCATTTAGCCATTACAGAGATTTTATTTTTATTTATTACTGATGACAATGAAATGACTACTGAAGATGGTCCTTAAACTGTAACAATTTTTCCTGACTTAGATCTAATGTACATTTTAAATGCCAACAACCTATATAAGATTTATTGAAAAGTTGCATGAGAATGTTTGTTTTGTGATGTATTAATGAGCGATTTTCATGTGACATGCAAATGGTTTTCCTAAACTACTTCCATTTGAAATGGTTTTCATTCCTTCATTAGAGTATATAGAATTTTTTTAACCCACTTTGCAAGAGACACATTTTATTTTACCACATGCCAATTTTTGTTAGCAATGTTGAACTGCAATTAGATATATTTTAGTATAAGTATGTTGCTTTAGGCTGACCACACATGCTTTGATGAAGATTTTCAATGTTTAGTGACCTGCCACACCTTCTCTGAGTGCATATATGGGTGTTGACTTCAAGCTTTTCTGGTAGAGGAAGCAAGCTTTCTGGTAGAGGAAGATCCAAACTACCTTTATGAGCATTATTTCATGTATGGACAGAAACCTGGGTAGAACAACAAACATTTTGCAAGCTACCTGGCACTTTTGATACCAAGAAATCGTAGTAATTCTATTGTCTGTAATTATCCAGACTTGCAAACATATGTTTTCCATTGTCTAGAGGTAATGCTTTGTTTTATCATGGTTTATTGACTTGTAATAGACAGTGATTAATTCTTGGAACTATACTTAAATGATATTTTTCCCCATAATTGACTCAGACAAATTGATCATGAAGATTTGCCTAATGAGGTAAATTGATACATAGACATTTATATCACTTAGTATTTTGTTTGGTAAGTTGGGAATTTAGCAAATACGCATGCACATTGAAGGAATTTATTACTTTTCTGTAATTAATATACAGGGTCGGATAAAAGATTTCCAGAAAGGAGGTTTTTTGGGAACAGTCTTATGGTAGATAAATGATAATTTCCAAAATTCTTGCCGAAATTCCATTGAAAACTACTTATTGCTGGTAAAAAAGGGGGTTCCATCAACCCCATGAACTCCCTCTGGATCCCGTAAAATCCAAAATAAATTGTTGATTATTTCAAGAAAAATAGCAAATATGTTTGTACTTATTGCTAACAGTACTGTCAAGATCATAGACCTAAATATGGGAAAAGTAATTAATTAGTCCTGATTTATGGAAATGAACTATTTCCTCTAGATGAAAAATATCTCTACGCTCCACATTCCTTAGGCCTAAAGAAAAAGAAAGTTTGTTTACAGAAGCCTGATCCTACTTAATAACAGTCGCTACCACTAGTTATTTTTTCCATTTCTGTATTTTGGTTAAACATTTGTTGATACAGTCAAACCAAATATACAGCATGTGAGTGAACAGTGCCCAAGGTTATAAAGCTGAGCATGGAAACCAGTCTCAAATCTCAAGCATCTGATTGGCTGAAATGGCGACTGGTCGCCATTTCAGCCAATCGGATGCTTGAGATTTGAGACTGGTTTCCAAACTCAGCTTTATAACCTTCAACCCAGTTGTTGGAGATACACTGGAGCTGTTCTATGAATTACACGAAACACCATTACTAGAATTTTAAACATAATCTGCACACACACTGGGTGCCAATGAAGTGATTTTAAAATATCTTTGCTGTTTTGATCAAAGGATACATTGGTTACAATTCTTCCTGCATAGTTCTGAACTCTTTGTAGTTTGTCTATTTGATAGTTTGGAATATCGAAAAAAGTCCATTAAAAAAACAAATGGGAATGAACAAGGCCATGCACAAGAATTTCCGCTGATGTCTGTGAAATGTATTTACAAATGTCATTTACATTTCTTACCTGTACATGAGCAGTCTGACATTTCTTTCCTATATGGTCTGCAAAGTTTAGGGAAAAAAGGAAAAAAACAATGTATTATTTTTAGACCTCATGAGGATTATGACAGTTCAATGTACTTGTTGAAGAGATTAGCTTCTAGAAAAGGACAACACATTCATGAGAACAGCAGATTCTCTGGTTGTTGACATTGCTTTGAACTTCTGTTTATCACTGATTACTTCATATCTGTTTAATACTGATTAAATGACTGACTTTTCCAGGCTTACCTCTGGTATCATTTAATTTCGAGTGGATGGAATTTAGTGCAGAGGGCAAAAATGATGTTTACACCTGAGCATAAATTTACATAGTTGAATTATTCTAATATGATTAGCTAAATAATGGTTTTATTTTGCTGGGGCTTGATTTTGCACAAGGTCCGTAGTGAGAAATACATGAAAATTAAACCACCACAAAATATTATGATACTACAGTAAGGGGATAACCAGAAACCAATCAGCTTTTACAATTGTTAAAGTGCATTGAAAGCATTAGCTTTTTATCTAGTTTTTAGACCAGTGAAATGTCTTAAATTGAGCACAACCCTTTACCTCAAGGGATATGGCTAATATCCATGGGGGAACAGAATAGATCTAGATCAACTGGTACACTTTTGGCTTTTATAATTATTAGGTTTATTTCTGGTTCAACAATCCATATAAATTATACGCATTTTTACACCTGTGAGACCAGTGTATATCTAGATCAGCAGGCACATCTGTGCAGTCTGATCAGGATCTGCACTGTATGCTTTTTGGTCAGAAATAATCTATTACATAAAAAAAGAACAGTGGAGATCCTGATAGATGCCCGGGTGTGCTGGCAGATCTGGATCTACACTCTTTTCCCATGAAATAAAGGTTTCATCTATAGAGTAAATTAAGGGTTATTTCACAAATATGTGTCTTAGATTTGCTTTTAGGAGGAATTTGTGGCATCCTATACAAATGATGTGAATAAAATCCAACAAGTAAAAATTAGCCGCTTGGAATACGGCTAAATAACTGGTGAACAAATTCAAAAATCGGATTATTGCTTAATCCAGGTATTGGAAATGTGTTGACAACATGTTTCCTTTTTTGTCTGGCAGTCAATTTGACTGTTTTTCCTATGAGTTACTTCAACGGGCAGTTAATGAATATTCCATTTCTAATGAGTGTTCAGTTGAATTCATCGGTAGTTGTCGAAAGTAACCAACTTGTGTTGCCTTTTTGAAGAAATCATTGTCCATCCACTTGTCATGAAAACTTTGTCTAAAGCAATAGCAGGTAGACACATAGGGATCTTATAGTCCCGCTTGACTTTGTCTGGTAGTCCCCCAACTATAACATGAAACTTAATGTTGCCTATAACTTTGAAAGTGCTTTTTTCTTTTCACCAAATATATTGTACTTGTGTTATGAACAATAATTCTTTGCAAAAATATGGTTCATAACAATTGGTGGCAACAAGAATTATAACTCCTTTTTTGCTTCACTTTTAGATATATTGGGTTTTCTTAAGATCAAAATGCAAACAGTGCAGATCCTGATCAGATGGCAGATATGTGTCAGCTGATCTGGATCTACACTGGTCGCACATGTGATAAAGTGTGTATATATGGAGCAAAGGGTTATATGTGGTTTCCAAATACAGTTGAACCTGCCTTAGCAGCCACCTGCGAATAGCAACCATCTTAAACAGCCAGTTTGAATATGTCTTAAACTGACATTTTGTTCTCATTTTCACCTGTCTTTAACAGCCACCGGTGTATAGCAGCCTCTTTTTGTCACTCCCTTGGGTGGCTGCTTAAGACAGGTTCGACTGTATAGTGAAAAACTAAAACATCAAACATTTGGCAGACACTTATTCCTATGGTATGACCCATTCCATCTTGGCAATTAAAGGTCCTGTTCTCTCCGACAGATCTGTTTTCTCCCAAATTTCCTGTTTTATCTCAGACTGGTAAAGAGCATTAAAGTCTTGAATGTCTACACTCAAAGTTTCACATTTCAGCAAGAGACGTAAAATCTACATTTCTTTGAAATTACCTACCAGACATCTTCTGTTTAATGTCTTCTTTGCATGATTCCAAATGAAATTATCTGATTTTTGAAAAGTCACTGCATCACATAACACACTTTTATGGGGAAATGTGTTTCGAAAATATTTTTGACATTTTAGTTGTTGATATTTTTGGAAAGAATGAACATTCTCTTTAATTTTCTTGTCACTATTGGCGGATATATTATTACATATTTTCACTATAATTAGTATGTTTTTACCACTAATTACATAAAAGCGTCATCACCTCATGTTATGAGGTCTCGTTCCTTGAAGCACTTTTTTGCATGCAGAGATCATATGTTGTGAAATATGTCAATAGACAAACACTGAGGAATCATTATATTTCGCGGTGGTTTAGTTTTCACATATTTCTCTATTTTGGAAGTGCCCAAAATCAAACCCTAGCAAAATAAGACCATTGAATGTTTTGCCATTGACGGTTCCAAGGCAGTAACCCCTCAGGTTCTCACTTTTGTTGATTGTTTCTGGCGTCCATTTTGAAACTGATTATTGTAATATCATGCTCTCTTTTCCTGTCTACTTTTTGGCTGTGTGGGGAGGCTGTGTCTGCTGGATGTGGCCATTCCTGATATCCATATTTCACTTTTTTAACGAAAAATATTTCCTATCTAAATTATATAATACAACAGTTTCTGGCACTTGTGAATATTCAATAATTATATAATTTAAGTCTTTATTGGTCAGTTTAGTTTAGTTATTATAATTTTCCAATGCAGATTTCTCTTACAATAATAAACTTGTCGGAACAAACACGGCGAAGATTGGTGCATGCCCTCAGACTATGTTGTATCAGCAATAGGAAGTGGCAGTACTCTTTTGGGACATGTTACAGGAAAAGGAGTAGACTTAGAACCTTGAAATGATGTTGATACATTAAGCAGACGACATTTCTTATTAACTTATTCACTCCATTTATATGCCTTTTATGACATGGGTGATCAGACTAGATCCAGATCAGCTGGCACATACTTGCCCTAGACCCTAGAAGTGACCAGTGCAGATCCTGATCAGACAGCACGGATCTGGAACTAGATCAGTTGCCTGCATGATAAATGTGTATCTATAGAGTAAAAGGTTATAATAAGCATTTCACAGTGAAAACAACATAAGTAACCACATCATCTTTAAGTAATGAAAAAATAAAAAGAAAATTGTAAGTTCTTTCCAAATAGAGTTACAACTAAAATGTAAAAAATATTTGCCCGAATACTTCTATTCCAGCAATGTGCCCAATTAAATTGGAATCAGTTCACCCGCCTTAATGTCTGAACATTTTAGGCACATATTAATTAGAAACTGAGAGCTGTAGGCTAATGTAAATCAGTATTCGAAGACGAAGCAATCAACATGCATTGTCAACGTCTCCATCACTTGTGGCTTCCAGACATTCCTTTCAATTAAATCATGTCTTATACTACTCCCAAAGGAAATTCTCTTATTTCTTGAGAAACAAATTTTGGACAACTATCAACAGCCTTGAAATAACAGTTTCTTCAATTCTGAGCTACTGTGGTTTCTTTGTATTTTGCGTAGGATTGAATTTTGCATATTTTGGTGCTAGGAAAGATGTGCAAATTAAAATCCCAGCAAAATAACTGCATGTTATAATATGTCTTAAAAAGAAAAATGTGTGCTCAAATTTATGCCCCCTAAAATATATTATTTATAAGATTAAATTTTATGTGAAAATTTGTCCCCTCGAAATTAAATAATACCACAGTATATTTCGAATTTTTCCATTTCTTTCAGTGTGTCTGTTTATTAGTGATGTGCCGATCAATCAAAAACTCAAAGAAACTCATAAATTTGACTTAAATAGTCCACAATAACTAAAGAATTAAATTGAGTTAAGGGCCATCTACAGGGGTCATTGCTGTCATTATTAAAAAAAATATAAATTTTAAATTTTTGTATAACATAATTATGAATTCAACATGAGATACCAGTATTTGTTAAAATTGTGTTTAACTTTAATTTCCTGGTCGTGTAAATGTATGAAATGATGATCAACACAATTTTTATTTAGTCGAGACTTAAAATACAGAGTAATGCATTGTGTACACATCGGTAACGAGATCATCACATCGACCTGTGTACTTTCGCTCAAAGTACACTGGGATTGGGACTAGCTAACTTGATGACGTGACCGCTATTTATAGAATGCCTCTAGATCCGCTCTTACATACAGATATAAGACTGTGTTCAAAAGTCACATAAGACTTAAAATAAGGGATGTACAACTCAATATTACTGGTTATCTGATAAGTTTCTAAACTAAATCGACAAAAAATACCATATGTATTCATTTGTCTACGGTTAATTTACGTAACTACATTGCGGACTGTTAACTCCGCGTATGAAGACAAAAATCCTGATTAGGATTGTTATGCGTTCTTATGATAGAGGTCTATGTTAGCTTGATGACGTGACCGCTATTTATAGAATGCAGAGTAATGAGATAATGGCATAAATCATCTGATTCCACAGTTGACATGAAATGGTTGCATTTTGTTTGAAGTTTTTTTTATATCTTGCAGTATTAATCCTCTACTCTGTATATTGGCCTTTTATCATATGGAAAAACAGAAATGCCATCTGATCTGGATCTACACTGTTTGCCCAGGCAATAAAGGTCTTTGTAGTAAAGTGTTAAAAAATTGTTATTTTAAACATAACAATATGTGATATATGGTAACATGTAACATAACAGAACATAACATAAAAATCTTTTTGCACTCAAATCATAATTACGATGTTCAAGTTTTCAATGTCCTGAAATTAACATATTCTTTATCATGTGAGTTGATACAGCATGCATGGTAATGTTGGGACATTCATAAAGGATGAAAGAAAAAAAAAATAAAGAGAGAAGCCAAAACAGTAAACTTCAGTTTAACTGATCAATAAATATTGGAAGCCTTGCATATTGTGTTCCATACGAAAATAAATGTGCTTTAAGTTTTGACGATCATAAGAAAGCTGGACAAAAAATTGGATAGTTTCTTGACCTTAAAAAATTTGGTGTTATGATTCAAGTTAAAATCAGTTGCAACCACAGATTTCTTGGATTGAAATTTGTCTTGCAATTCACACCTGCTATCAAGTTTAAATCTGTTGCAGCACATATTTCTTGGAGAATCTAATTAAATGTTGGTTATTTTTTTGAAAAAAAAAAAAATATTTTTATGATCGTCAAAATATTTCAAATAGTACAGTGTCCTGCTGAGATATTCTAGAATAAATGTTTGAGAATAATTACCAGAGTTTCTACTAGAAGATTTTTTTCATGCCCCCAATAAGTGGGAGACATATAGAGTTGCATTCGCCTGTCTGTTTTGTACGTCCCACAAACCTTTGGGGCAGATTTCTTTTCAACTTGCACAGATGATCTTGCAGAATGTATAGATAATATTAAAGAAAAGATTTTTCCTGCAACCATTTTTACCTGAGTTATGGCCCTTTGTTATTACAATTGTTGTTGTAGCAGTTGGGGCATCAGTTTCCGAGGACACAGTCTGAGTTTGATTATTGTCAAGCAGAATAAACAGATAACAAATGTTATAATTTGCATTCAAAACAAAAATATGAACCCTTTCCTTTATATATATGCATTTTTACGCGTGTGTTACCAATGTAGATCCAGATCAGCTGGCACATCCATGCTGTCTGATCAGGATCTGCACAGATGTGCCGGCTGATCTGGATCTAAACTGTTCGCCCATGCAATAAAGGTGTATGTATGGAAGAAAAGGATAACCAATTTTTTCTCTGCATTCAAAACAAATTTCCTTAGAATTTTTAAATTAACCATTTGAGATTAAATCCAGCTAAATATTTTTGTGTCGCCCTTTTGAAGAAAAGGCGGTAAATAGTGATCGCTTTGTCCGTCCATCTGTCTGTCAGTCCAACTATCACACAAAACATTGGCTATTATACTTTGCCATTTCTTAAAATTTCTTCATCAAACTTTCAAATTATATTGCTTATATATATATGACAACGTGGCCATGATGATGCAAAATTCTTTATGTCAATGTCACATTTGATGGAGTTATGCCCCTTTTATACTTGGGTTTTTTATCCTGACAAAGTACCAGAGGGTGATACAACTGAAACACCCATGTAGTTTGTGATATTGGAGCCAGATCTTTACTTAAATGGATTTGCCATTTTTGGTAACAATTTGTTGTCCTGTGCTCAAACTTCATTACTCAAGATAATTTGGGAATTCATACTGTTTTGACAGTTTCATGTTTTCTTGTTATGCAGTTGCCAATAATTAAACAAGTCTCTTGCATTTTCTATGACTTTACGACTTGTGTATGACCGTGTTTATTGGACTGAAGTGTTATGATCCATAAATGGGGTAAAATATATCTTTACGACAACAATATATTGTACAATGATTGACAACTAATAATGTTTGCAGTAATTGAAAACAAACACTTGGTGATTTTTTTGGAATCTGTTACGAAGGAAAATAAAGATTGGCTCTTTGTTAGAACTAAGGCATTGAATGTATAGATATCCTCAACTTAGCTGTATGAATAAGGCAGCAGTGCCTAGCCAACCATGCAAGAGACAGACACAGTACATCTCGTCTGTACCCCGAAAGGTTAGTTCAAGTATGGCTATATACTTCCACCCACATTGATTGACATTCTTCATGGTTTGAAATTAGCATATTACCATCAAGGGAGGTAATTGAAACTGATATCTGCACTGAAGTGAAGGCTTTACCATAGGTTCCCACATGGCCAGAGTCATTTGATTTGAAAAACCAGCTCATGGCCAAGAAAGGTCATTGATCAGCACAAAATTTTGTTTAACTTTTAAAAAGTTCTTGAATTTACCCTTGCAAAGGTGTTGCACACAAAGTTTTTTTTACATTGGTATGGTGCATACTTGAAAAATAAATAAATATTTTTAAATATTTTTATGTGCAAGAAAGGGTTCATTATAAAACTGAGATCAGGATTTTTGGTTCTTTGAAAATGGTTTAACCCTTTCCTCCATAGACAGACCTTTTTGCATGGGTGAACAGTGTAGATCCAGAGCAATATCTGCACTGTTCGCTTTTTGATTCATTAGGTTATTTATTAACAAAATGTGACAAGTCCAGATCTTGATCAGATGGCATGGATGTGCCAGCTGATCTGGATCTACACTGGTCGCTCATGCGTAAAAATGCACATATATGGGGTAATCAGAGAAAAGTCCTTTAAAAGTCCTTGTTGTTTGTTTTGGAAGCATGAGTTCAGCTGAATTTGTTGTAATGGGGTTGCCTTTCTTTGAAATTTAGCAAACCCATTTATATTTCTGCAGAAATTTATTTACAGAATAGATAACAGTGTGGACCCTGATCAGACTGCATGGTTGCACACAGTGATCTTGGTTTTCACTGATTGCAGAAATAAACAGCATTTAAATGGTTTATAGGTATTGTATTTACTTATTTTTATGATTTTGTTAAACAAAGTTACACAATTTAAGAAGTAAATAACTTTCTCTGTAGCTGTGCTAGTTAATACCTGGAGAAGTATCTAATTTTACAATAGTGATGTCATTTAATGCTTTTGCAACTACTGCCAATATGAAATTATTATGAAATTCCTGGTGCATAATTATACCTGTCATGTAAAACAATGTAACCAGTGTAATAATATTACAATATAGCAATAATATTTCTTATCATAGATACATTAAAATATGGAATTTTTAGCTAATACCAATAAAGATTTATAACAAAAAACAATAAACAAGAAAAAAAACTTTGTTGAACACATATGATTACACAGGATAACCTTTAAAGTTTTGAAACCTATTTCCAATTGGATTCCATGTCATTGGGTCTGAAATGAATGAATGAAAGCATAAATAAAATCCTATATAACGTCTGTGGACTGTCAGACAGTTCCCCTGGACATTTCCCTGATAGCTGTTGTTCACATCCTGGATGATTCCTACTAATTTTCTTTGCAACCATGGACATTTCCCGGCTGATTGTTTAGCAGCCCCAGACAATTCACTGCTTTATCTGGGGGAAATGTCGCTGTTAGGGGAATTGTTTGGGTACCTTCTGTGTGACATACTCATTTTGTGTCCACTTTAAATCTATTTCATATTGTGTAAGAAAGAGCAGAATTTGTTGCAAGAGTTTGTTTCTTTATTGATTTAAAATTATCTTAAGTTTCTGTCAAAAGTGGACTAGAAATGTCAACTAAAGAATGATTTATTGGCATTTAGCATGAAGTTTTGTGGTATAACAGTAAAATGGATTGTAGTTGAATGCATTACTTTGTCATTTTCAGGAAACTGCTTTCAAAATGAGTCACAATTATTCTGAAATGAATTATTATTAGAAAAGTGATGACATTGTATGTTACAATATTGTCCCACATTCAAGAATGCAAATGTGAAATATGCATATCAGGAGTTGCCACATTCAGAAATAAACAGCCTCCCCACACAGTCACAAAGAAAAGAGAGAGGGAGCATGGTTAATAAAATGATCAGTTTCAAAAAAGACACCACAAACAATTAACAAAAATTGGCACAGTCAGTGGCAAATCAAATTGCCAGCCATTGCAAGCAATTTTTTATGCAGTTGGGCTAGGCCACAGGAAAAGGTACCTTCAGTGATTTTTTTTAAAAATTTCAATTCTGACTGTTTTCAGAAGATACTTACAATTATCTATTGTTTACTCATTAATTTTGATAATATTTTGACTATTTAGAGTAAAGGTTACCCTGAAATGCATAGTAAGCATTTTCGACTGCACAACTTGATGACGCCTTTTCAAGAATTAACGTCACGTGTCTGAAGGAACCTTTACCCGTGACCCGTTCCAATTTGTCCCTAACTGACAAAAGCTGATTATTGGTTATATAAACAGTGTCACATGACTGTCTACTTACCCATAATCAGTTATACTGCCTGGCTAATGCAAGTTTTATTGTAATTAGAAAGTTTCAGTGTTTTGCCTTATCTGTAGATATCAATAAATTGTTCCGGACAAAACTAATATGATATTGATATTGCTTCGCATAATTGGTTGAGACAAATTGATGGTTAAATAGTTGCCATATAAGAAGTATTGATGGTGAAATGGTCGTCGGATAGGCAATACAGACTATTCAATTTGAAAATAAATATCCCGAAGTATTCTGTTGGCAAATCGCAGGTCTCCAGAGGGTCTGATTCTCTTTTTCCATACGTTGACAGTGTACAGCATGTTGCTTTATAGGCAATTCCTGTCTGTTAGATTAAGGGCTGTCTACAGTCGTCATTGCACTGTCATTGATAAACGATAAAAAAGAAAAATTTAAAGATCTCTTGTTTTGCTTGTATTTTTTGAGTTTGGATATGAGTAGTAGGCAATTTTAAGGTCAAACTTTTATTAACTTATGTAAAATAAAGATACATGTACATAAATAACATTTATTTGGGCAAAGTTTTTTCAAACAGCATCTTGCCAAAATAGAGATTTATATATTTTTCTTGTTTATGTTTTGTTAAGGGCCATGTAAACTCATCACTGCATGTTCATCATTAAAAAAAATTATCAAAATCTCCCTAATGGCAAAATTTTAAAAACAAAAGTGCAAGCAAAATTTCGTTAATGGAAAGTTTGCACAAATAAATGTTATTAATGTATCTTTTTTTACATATGTAAAGAAAAATGTAAACAATTAAAAATCTATAACTGAAAATCATCTAAATTTCTATTGACATCCGAGCAGAAAAACTAAACATCACAAAACAACATTTTAACCCTTTCCTCTATATACACACCTTTATTGTGTGGGCGAATAGTGTAGATCCAGATCAGCCGGCACATCCGTTCCATCTGATCAGGAATTCTGCAATGTTCACTTTTTGACCAATTTATTTAGTTATTAAAGTTATTTCTGATCAAAATGCCACCTGATGCACCAGCTGATCTGGATCTACACTGGTCGCATATGGGTAAAAATGCATATATATTTTATGTCTTTTTAAAGGACTTTCAATTACGAAGAAAGAAATCAACATTTTTATTCTTTTGTCATGTATTTACGTGACCAGGAATTTAAGGTCAAACACAATTTTACAAATTTATATCTCATATGGTATACACTATTTTTTGCATTTTAATTTTAAATAAATGTTTTGCATTTTTAGCTGAAAGAATAGTCAGTGATTTAATATTACCACATTATGATTAGCTGCTCTTAGAACTTATACGAGAAGTCAAATGAAGTAAATCAATCAGCTAAGGACAAAAGTTCAAAGAAACGTCGTAAGCCATTTCCCATGTTACTGCCTGCTAATTCATTTTCAGATAGGATTGCACTGTCGTCACTATACAAGGAAGGTGTACAGCTTTAGATATTTGTTTTCACAGATTTTCCAGATCTATCGATCAACCAACTTAATTACATTTTGCTGGCTCTGGTCTTTGATCTTTTATGCTGTTCATATGTTTGTTTTAAGACCAAAATGTTTTGTGTTAAGGGCCATCTACAGTCATCACTTAATGTTCATCCAAAGAAAATTTTCAAAATATCTCTAATGGCAAAATGCTGTTCAATGAAACTTTGCACTAATAAATGTTAATAATTTATCTACAGTAAAACCCCTCATTACGGACACTCAATATTACGGGCACCCCGGTATTATGGGTGATTTTTTAAAGAACAGACATGTTCTCTTCTTCTTGATTGAAACCCACAATAAAGGACAACCCGCTATTAAGGACACTTTCCCTCAGTCCCTTAGGTGTCCGTTATTGAGAGGTTTCACTGTATATTTTTTGCATATGTTAAGACACAATTGAACAGTAAAGAAAAATAACTAGATAAAAAATTCACTAAAATTCTATTTACTTTAATTCACGAAAACTAAACTACGCAAAACATCATTTTGAAGTCCCACAAAAGTAATATGATACTGACAACAGTATGTTGTATTTTTTTTGACTTACATTTGTAAACAAAATGAGATATTTGTAAACGTGTGTTAGACCTTCAATGTCCTGGTTGCTTCCTGGTCACATAAATGGGTGACAAACTTTGACTTCTCTAAAATTTCTTTAAAAAGGACCCGTGTTTTTTATCTATACTAGTTGCTTTTAGATTTATTACAGGTTTCCTGAACAGGAAGCAAATAGTGTAGATCCAGATCAGACCACATGGATGTGGAATCTACACTAGTCTTGTCATGCAAGGAATCAGCAAACAAATAGTTGTTACCAATTAATTTAGCTGTATTTTAGGATGGCATTGAAGCAAAAAAAGAATTATGTGAATATGTCTGCAGGATTATGATTATTTCTTTTCAGAAATTAGAAAAAACGCGAAAATTATTTGCAAATATGTCTTGACCTTGCCAGAATGTGAAAAAAGGTATGCACGAATTTTATTTGGTTTATAGTATCAGTAAACATCAATAATCAGGTGAGCAAACGAGCCCTTCTTGGCACTTCTGTAAAACTGTAAAGTGCTAATTGTAAAGCAATATTGACACTTCAAGTTCATTCTCAACAATAAAGTCTTATACAATGAATCATAATTTCTGATGGTATACAGTGTGACGTATTACTTTACAAGGCATGGCTACAGAAGAACCTTTCACAATGTATTTCACAATGTTTTGACATGTGACATCACCGAGCATGCACGTTTTGCCACAAGTTGCTCCGAAAAAGAGTGCCCTCATTCGCTTTGTCATCAACGTTATTGTTCCAAAAGCCATTCAAAAAAAGCTGTAATATCACTTATTCTTCAGAATCTGTTATTTTCTGCACTAATAAGAATATTTATGTGTGTAAATATAAGGATTGAATCAATATTTGATGATTTTTCATTATGGTATGAAAAGCAATTGGATTGCTTAAAGTACGCCTGAAGCCCTTTGGGCTTCACACACTTTAAACAAGCTAACTGTTTTCCATACCCAAATGAAAACCATCAAATATGGATTCAATCCTTAATTAAATTTATTAATGAATGTTAAGCTGATGAAGTCTGGTACTTCAGATTTAACCCTTTCCTAAATATTTCATGGTCTTGGAGATTATATTTCATCATGGAAGATATTTTAGAAAATTGACATTTTGAAAAATGATATCAATTTCAGAAAATTGCTAAAGCAGTTTTAAAAGCAATTTAGAAACTATAATATAGCAGTCCCCAGTTCCCAATGGAACCTGATTTTCATACCAGATTTGTTTTGTGTAATGGTTATAATTTGTTTTATGGTCATATTACAGTATGAAATCATGAGTAAATGCTGCTCTTTGAAATAATTTAAAAGCAGTTAAACTATAGATCACATGCAGTGAGCTTGAATTTTATTTATTATTATTTATTTTAATTTACCGTTTACTTACCAGTGTAGATCCAGGTCAGCTGGCACATTCTTGCCGTCTGATCAGGATCTGCACTGGTTGCATTATGGTCAGAAATTTACCTAACTCATCAAAAAGCGAACAGTTTAGATCCTTATTAGACAGCACAGATGTGCCGGCTGATCTGGATCTAAACTTTTCACCCATGCATTAAAGGTGTGTCTATAGAGGAAAGGGTTAAAAGCAGTTAAACCATATATCACATGCAGTGAGCTTGAATTTTATTTATTATTATTTATTTTAGTTTAAAAAAATGGTAGTTTTTACCACTTGTTAAAATAATGCACCAAAATAAATGACGTTCCATTGACATCATTAAAATAGTCTTTATTTGGGGGTCAGGGACGACTGATGTCAGAAAAACATATTTTAATCGTCAAGCATTATTATAGAAAAGAATCTGTAACATATTTAGCAAAAGTTTAACCCTTTCCTCCTTAGACACACCTTTATTGCATGGGCGAACAGTTTAGATCCAGATCAGCTGGCAAATCCATGCCATTTGATCAGGATCTAAACTGTTCGCTTTTTGATTAATTAGGTTATTTCTGACCAAAATGTGACCAGTGCAAATCCTTATCAGACGGCATGTATGTGCCGGCTGATCTGGATCTACACTGGTCGCACATGTGTTAAAATGCGTATTTATGGAGGAAAGGGTTAAACCATAGATAACATGCATTGAGCTTGAATTTTATTAATTATTATTGATTTTAATTTTAAAAAATGGTAGTTTTACCAATTATTGAAATAAGGCACCAAAATTAATGTAGTTCCAATGCTATGACACCATAAAAAATAGTCTTTTTTGGGGGGTAGGCACGACTCAGATGTCAATATTTATATTGTCAAGCATTATTATGAAAAAGAATGTAACAATCAATAAAATTATCATTTTAAGAGTACAAATGCAAGCAGGAAACATTGTACAAAAGTACGTAAGTTTGAGTGATGTTGGTCAGTAGAATTGTTCTTGGGATTTTTCTCAAATTGGAATGTACTTATATTTTATTGGTAAGATTTATCAATGTTGACTTAAGGTAAATGCCTTGTAAATAACAGAAATTATTCTGGCCATCAATAGAAAGTACATTCTTACAATTTTGGTTGACTTTAATAAATGTCTTGTTAGGCTTTTTCTGCTGCCACAATTTGAAAGTTAAGTGTTATGGCTGTCTTATATTATTGTCGCTTCATGAAAAGTTTAATTTAATAAGGAATTGAAATTTTCCAATGTTTTATATTAAGGCACGCTCTAAAACTTTTTAGCAGATGACAGTCGAAAAAATAATACCAGAAAATTATAGGCTAAGGTGGCAACACTGGTAGAGTAATCCTGTAGTGATATTGTTCTAATAATTATGTCATAAGTGAAACTTTAAATTTGTCAGTTACAGCTTGCGGTAATTACCAAAGTAGTAACTTTCTATTGAAGGGGAGTTTAATATAAGTAAATTTGGAGACAAGATTTTTTCTCATTAATGAATTGTGAGACACTGGTTAATATCAGGGGTATAGAATGTTGGCGACATTTTTCATTTATTTCCGCCTTTTAAAGATCTCAGACACATTGGGTTTGTAAGCATTTTGTTAAATGTTGATGGATCATCGAAATTTGTTTAGAATTTAGAGTCCTTGTGTACCAGAAATGTGTTTCTGTGTGTTTTACTTAGGGAAGAAAATCTTATACATGTACTTCTATAAGGAAAAGTTACTGTTCGCGTGAGCTTACTTCTTTCCACAAATTTCTTGTTCACATGATGCTTGAGATATCGTCACCAAACAAAGGTGTTAAACGAGCATAATTTTGAGACCTTGCATGGGATTGTTTAAAGGATTGGTGCATGGAGTTAGGGGTCAAGGTCACTGTTTCTAAAAAAAAAACCTTGTACAGACAATAACTGGTTTGAGTTATATTCACCAAACTTTATGTGTAGGTAGCCTGTATTGAGGCCTAACTTGAGAATGTATTTAGGATCACCTGAGTCAAGGTCATCATCATCATCAGGTTGAGCTTTCTCGGGCCATGGCATGCCATCAACACTTGTCCTGCATCAGTGATCTCGGTTCCCCAGTTGATTCGAGTCCACTGTCCCTCCTAAGCATGTCGACGTATGTCAGTTTCTGGCTCCCCCTGCTTGCCTTTCCCTGGATTGGTCCCCACAACACCAGGTCGCTTGCTGCAAGCTTGCTGTGTCGGATACAGTGGCCTGCTAGTTCGAGCCTCCTTTTCCTGATCTTGTCCGTCACCATTGGTAGCTTGCCATAAAGGACCTCATTCCTGAGTCAAGGTCACCTACACTAAAAAAGATTAAAAATTCTTAACGGTCCATTAACTTGAGTGCCTTGTTATGAAAAAAAGTGAACATGATTTTATGGTATCATATGGCAACTCAAAATGAGTCTTTAAAATGGACTTTTAGAAGTCACAGAATTATAATCATTTTCATTATCTTTGTAACAGTAACTCATAGTCTACTTGTCCTGAAAATAATTGCATAATGCAGTTCTGTCTACGAAATGACAAGTTTGTTTAAATGCAGTCTACTGTGGCTAGTAGACATTCATTTTATGGGAAATGTCTAAACAAATCTGTGCTAAGAATAGAACTGTCATTAAGGGGAGTGTTTTATATGTCAGTTTTAACAAGCTCCTCCCCCTAATAGCTTTACCCAAGGGAAATTTGAACAACAAACAACCTTGAAATTCATTGTAGTTGTTGATTAAATTTTCTGACATGAAGGGGGGCAAGGCTGACCAGGCCTGAAGGTTATAAAGCTGAGATTGGAAACCAGTCTCAAATCTCAAGCATCTGATTGGCTGAAATGGCGACCAGTCGCCATTTCAGCCAATCAGATGCTTGAGATTTGAGACTGGTTTCCATGCTCAGCTTTATAACCTTGGGCACTGTCCTTGAGAGTAATAAGGCTGTCCTCCATTTTACAGATTTTTAGTGTAAATCACAATTGTTAACTCTTTACTTCATGGGGTATGGCTGTAGCCTCATTTCAAACAGTGTAGATTCAGATCAGCCGGCTCATCAGATTCTGTGCCATCTGATCAGGATCTAAACTATGCTTTTTGATTCATTTGGTTATTTCTAATCAAAAAGCAAATCCTGACCAGACAGCATGGATGAGCCATCTGATCTGGATCTATACTGTTTGCACTTGATAAAATTCATGTATATCAAGGAAAGGGTTAAAATGTTTTACTAAATGGCAGAACTCTTGATAATATTTATGTGGATTTGAATTAAAAAAGGAATTACGGTTGAAGACTGATTTGGGGCTGAAATATCAATAGAAATCTCCAATGTGATCAATTAAAAAAAAATTATATATATATTTTTTCATCAGTTAGGTCTACTTGTTTATGTTTCACTATCAAATTAAATCTCAATTCATTATATTTTGTTATTTTTTGTTGTATCTGTACACTTTGAAATCAAATGCTCACAGAAATCATTGTTGTTGTTTTTAAAGAGAAAGTTAGAATACCCAATTTTAGTGTAAACAACAAGACATTTATTTTCCCTATCTTAAAGGCCACATTCTCAAAATGATGAAAAAACAACAAAACATTGTGCCAGTAAGATAATATTAAATTATGGCGGCCGTAAAAAGTCTCCCCGTACATCAAGTCAGTACTGTTATCAGAAAGGTAATCCATTACCAATATCATGCAGTGAAAATAACTTTATCAGGGCTATCTTATCAACCTTTTTGGGGGGTTTGTTCCGGCTAGCTCAGTCGGTAGCATTTTAGTAATTGCATGGCTTGGTGCTGTTGCCGTGACGGTGTGAGTTCGCTCCCCAGTAGAGACAATGTCATTTTAAGCAGAGACAGGCCACTTGAAAGACATTGTACACCTTTTGTACACCCTTTGATTGCGAAGAGTTTCTGTCTGTCTTGTATAGGGAAGTTTTCTTGTTTTTGCCAGATATGTCATATAAATGCACAATCTGTACCCAGAGTTGTCTTTCCTTTACATGCTTTGTAAGAGACTGTAAGGAACGACAACTCTGTGTGGAAATTGATAAATGTATTATTTCAGACATTTCTGTCTTGGGTTAAAGGGCTCAGATGTCACATGTTCATGAAATTTTATCATGGTGATTTATTTCATGTAGCATAACGAGTATGCAGACTGTGAGAGGCTCATGATGAAAAATATATGCATAAGTCTGGCAGTCGGAATGATAAAATATTCAACAAGTTCAAAGTAGAGATTTTAATCTCTTGAATTTTCTGTGCAATGAGTTTGATGTTATTTTAGATGTGATATTTATGCAATGATTTAATGAAAATCAATCTGCTTAAAATCATTTGAAAAGCAATACGCGATCAGGATTTGACGTTGAGTCATTATTAATTGTTTTTATCAACAACCTTCCAAACCAATCAGATTGTAGCCTTCAAAATTACAAAAGTACATGGTGATTGCGGTAATTATCAAAGCGTTCTGAAATTTGTATATTGTATACACAGTATTATAAAGGTGGAAAAACAATGTTTAAGGCATATTTTACTGATGATATATGTGTTTTATGTGGTATCACATTCAATTCCACTATAAAGGCACCTTCAAGTCATTTTGCGACCAATGCCGAAAGTGTTCTGAATTGCCCCAAATTGCTTCCTGATTGACTATTTCTAAAAATAGTTATTTGGGAAAACCACTATTGCATGTATACAGTATTTCCGTGCTGTCATCAGCTTGAATATTTTGTTACATCTGACTTCAGTGAGATTGAGTCAACCCATATATTTCCCAATATGATGACTGGCGCCATATATGCCATCAGCTTAATAGTAAATATTGTACAAAAGTAGACACTTCATTACTGAAGATTGTTTGAGTTTCCTGTTTTTTGACAGTTTGCTTATTGCTTTCTTCCTTTTTTTTGCCAAGAAATAGACAGATATAATGCATTTTCTGTGAACTTCTGACATGTCTGTGACTGAGTTAATGGGACTTTAGTGACTTATTACAGAAATAAAGGAAATTTATCTTTTACAGCAACAATAAACGCTATATAAAGATAGAAATAATGACTGTAATATCACTTAATTATGCAGGGATCACATTTTGTGCAGAAGACAAAAATTAAACTTTTGCCCGGGCATAAATTCGCGCAGTTGTCTTGAAGTAATAAAATATTCAATGGTTTGATTTCACTGGGGTTTAATTTCCACCACTTTCCCGAGCAAGGAAATATATAAAATTAAACCCCCCACAAAATATTATAATATTAAAGTAAATGAATTATGTTTCCTTAGACCCCAGATCTGCAGTAGAAGACACTTACAGTTTGTCATTATAAGGGTAATCTGATGTCCATGAATTAAAACATAGTGACTGGTATACATTATTAATCATTTATATTTAATGGAATATGGCTTATATCACTTGAGCATCAATTGTAGATCCAGACCAGCCTGCAGATCTGTGTAGATCCAGACTACAGTCAAACATGTATTAAGCAGCCACTTAAGGGAGTGACAAAAAGTGGCTGCTTAACACAGGTGGCTGTTTAAGAAAGGTAAAAATAAGAACAAAATGTCATTTTAGGACATACTCAAACTGGCTGTTTAAGTAAGGTGGTTTCAGAATGCAGGTGGCTGCTAAGTCAGGTTCAACTGTACACCATTTGCTTCATTGTCATAAATAACCTAATTAATTTTAAAGCAACCAGTGTATATGCTGATCAAACTGCAGGAATGTGCAGGGTCTGGATCTGCTCTAGTTGCCCGTGAAATGTAAGCTGAATCTCGCACAATTAAAGGTAAGAGAACCATGCAAGTCGGGTGTGGGGTTAGTTGACCATTAATGCAGGCTAATCTCTATCTAATTTGCTTGCCAATATCTTTAAAGGCTTTCCTTTTTTATTTTTCAGGATGGCATTTGATGGTATCTTTGGACAAGGGATTGAGGGTTCATGCATGCTGTAATGAGCTAAATTGCCAACAAGGTATGGAAAAAAAAAGTTAGACTCTTGCACAGTCATGACACTCTCCGCTGCTATCAAAAGCAGCCACAGCTTATCACTGCACATTGTAGGCTGAATGTCATTTAACTATTTAAGTGTTTACTCCATATATATGGGTTTTATTGCATGTGCAACCAGTGTAGATCCAGATCAGCTGACCAAGATCTATACCAGATTTCTGGTCAGAAATAACCTGCTGAATCTAACGTTGGCAAATTTGAGTCCGTTAACATGACAGGATTAAATATCCCATGAGTCTGTTGTTTTGGAGCCGATTTGTTAACCCTTTCCTCTATAAATACGCATTTTAATGCATGTACGACCAGTGTAGATCCAGATCAGCTGGCACATCTGTGCCCTCTGATCAGGATCTGCACTAGTGGCATTTTGGCCAGAAATAACCTAATAAATCAAAAAGGGAACAGTGCTGATCCTGATCAGACGGCATGGATGTGTCGGCTGATCTGGATCTACACTGTTTGCCCACGCAATAAAGGAATGGATTAAATCAGATGAGAATCATTGGAAACATCGTACCGTATATTCCCTATTAAACGCCCCCGGGGGCGTTACATTTTGCAAAGGGGGGACAAAATGTAGTTTTCAATAATTGTGTTATTTTTTAATAAATAACCGTAGGAAACAATTTTGTCATTTTCCTATAACTTATTTTTAAAAAACTTAACCTGAAATGAAATTTTTCACACTGAAATGATGAAATGTATTCATTTGGATTAATGCTGAGAGATTAAAGATTGTCATGTCATTGTAAGTCACTCGTTTACTTTTGAAAAAAGACTGGGGGGGGGGCGTTTATTAGGGGAAGGGCATTTAATAGGGAATATACGGTATTCTTTAATTTACTTGTGAATGCATCCATAGAGGTTTTGCTTGTACAGTTTATTTGTTGAAATACCCTGTTTTCTTCTCTGATAACAGCATAAATACCCAGTACAGTAGAATTGGGTTATTTGAATAGTCTATTTGTCAGGATCCTCAATTCAATTAACCAGAGTATCATAATATACGGAGCTTACAAATTCTCAGTTTCGTAAGTGGTGGGTGGGGTAATGCACTCGGTAATATATCTGTATCATCATGTTCAATAAAATCCGGTTTGAAGATAACCAATACTATGAAAATGCGCTGTGTATACGTTTGATTCTTCCGACTTTGCGACTTTTCAACAATTTTCCGTTTTGCCGACATAGTCGACTCATTTTCTTTCGTAACTTTTCGTATCCGAAATTCACGATCTTTATCCAATTACTATACCACTGTCTTCTTCTTTGTGAAGAGTTATTATCTCCCTTTGGGTGCCAAAACGTTGCGTATATGTTATTATAAAACCCATCCTAAATTAAGATTCGTTTGCGTGATCTAATTAACGTTCTAATTATCAAGCAAGTATGGTAAAGTTTATTTGTTACTTACATACATTTCTCGAAAAAGAACAGATATTTTTCTGTTTCTTTCGTTTTAAGATTAATCTATTTTTATTCGGGAATTTCCCGGTTTCCTGAAAACGTGATCATCTTATGCACAAATGAAAATTCTCAATGCGGGGAAACCCGTTTTGTGACATCATTGCTATAAATGTATACTGTAAACATAATTATGCGTGCCATTATGTAACACAGGTGATAATCAATGACAGATTTATCGAGTTTACCAATAATGTCATTGCCTTGGGGCAGAAACGTGTGAATTTCAAGTAGGATTAGCGTTGTAAGGCGTTGTAAGGTTGGAAAGTGCTATCTTCATAAACGTAATGCACGTGGTGACCTATTCAAATAAAGAGATTATTTATCATAGAAATAGATAGAAATGGTTTTGTGTTTTAATATTCTACTATATTAAGCGAAATATTCATATAGCCGCCATTCAGTTAAGTGTAATGTACTGTATAAACTTTTATGGCATGGTCAACTATTGTAGATCCAGATCAGCCAGCACATCTGTGCCATATGATCAGCATCCGCACAGTTTGCTTTTCAATTAATTAGGGTTTTTTTTCTGACCAAAATTTGCCACCAGTGTAGATCCGAAGTGACAGAAAATGGATTCCATTAGTTTAATTAAGATGGGTTAAGGGTTAATAATGAAACGCAGTGAAGCTTACTGATTTCAATATCATCAGCAAAATAGTTGGCAGTTGCAGTACGCATATTAATTCCAACAAAAAGGCAATCAATTAGGCAAATCTCCGTAGTCGTCATATTCATATCAAATATGCAGATCAAGTAGACTGTGATATAACTTGTCTGATAAATGCCATCAAACAGAATTATGCAGTGCAGCAGTCATATGAAACTGAAATAATGGCAGAAAACAGCTCTTTCTTTTGCCATACTTTTTGAAGGAAAAAGCTGTTTTTTTGCCCTACTTTTTGAAGAAAAAAATCCATACTTTTCCTTTCTTTTTGAAGAAAAAAAACCCTTCTTTTTTCCTACTTTTTGAAGAAAAAAAGCCCTACTTATTGAACAAAAAGCCCTACTTTTGCCCTATTTTTTGAAGAAAAAACCCCTATTTTTGCCCTTTTTTTGAAGAAAAATAGCTCTACTTTTGACCAACTTTTTGAAAGGTGACTTGACAGCCTGCAAAGGATAGGTGTTTAAAGAGGCTGACTACAAAATATCAAGGGTTTGACACAAAACTTTACCATCTCCTTTAAAAGTCAATATGAGTTAAACAAGTATTGCAGCAAGCACTTGTTTATGTTTCACCATGAAACAGCTTTGCTTTTTATTGACTTGGGGGGTTTCGAACTTGAAAAGTCACAGACACATGAGGTATTACAATGAAAGTTTCCTCCAGCTGTGGCTGCAATCCATCAGTTTTTATGTTAACACATCAGAGGCCATAATTTTTATGAAAGTTATTTTTTCAATATTGATTTTTAATTTCTGAATTTTGCAAAAATGTGTTATCTCATTTTGTCAGTGATAATTCATCACTCACTCCTTCTTTCACTTGAGCATAAACCCACAAACAATTTACAGCTTGCATATACAATCAATCTCACTAAAGTCAGATCTAACAAAATGTTAGATCTGATGACGGCCCGTAGATAACGTACATAAGTTTTAGCGGTTTTCCCCGATTACTATTTTTAGAAATTATCAACACAGGAAGCATGATATACAGCGCTCGCAAAATGTTCCCTCATCCAAACATTTTGTGATGGATGAGGGGCATTATTGGAGTAAAGCCGGAGGCCGAGCATGTATTCACAGCATGACATACTTGCTTTAGGCTTGTGAAGCGCATTTTAAATAACAATTAAAAAATTACGTCAACACCGCCCGTTGACCGGAAGTAAACCCCAGCTGATTTCATTTTTTTAAAGACTATTTGTTGACAAGGACAAGAAACTTAAAGGGAGGGAGAAACAATTATCAGTGTTATATTTCACATCATTAAGGGTGGGTTCATACATGCTCGGCCTCCGGCTTTACTCCAATAATGCCCCTCATCCATCACAAAATGTTTGGATGAGGGAACATTATTTTCGCAAAGCCTTTGGCCTTTGCATGTATTCACAGCATCTTTAAAGTCTTGTCAACAAAGACCAACATATGTAGTCCATATTAAATTTTATTACACCCACAATATAATTAATGAAGTACATACTAAGGCAAATTTCATTCGTCATGAAATATATGAGATATATACTAACAACACTATTGGAATAAACACAGTTCACTCACTTAAATGCACATTCAGTGTTTGAAAAACTACACATCAAAACTTAAACTCCTGAAATACCTAATTAACTATTTCACTTTTAAACAAGTCATTTAGAAAAAACAGCATCATTAAATGATATGCTACAATCAGGATTTGGTGACCTGAAATAAAACTTGTAAAAATTTTTATCAGTACTCCAGTCCGCGGTATTGAGTATAGTCTGTAAAGTGCACCTGCCGTAAGCGGCAGAAACAGAAGCAGATCTGTAAGAATGTGCTTTATAAACTCCAACATCTATACCTGAAAGACTTAAAACATTCTTTAGCCACCTGGCTACAGTGCTGGTAGACACAGAATCATAAGTTTTATACGAAACAAGAAGTTTACGTGACTTTCTTAACGAACGTGTCACTTTAATATAATACATTAAAGTATGTAATACACACAAAGATTCGTCTTTGTAATGTTCCAGTTTTAACACAAAAGCATTTGATCTACCTGATCTAGTTGTCTTCAACAGATTTGGAAAATAGAAAATTACCACTTCCTTCCCATATTGTACATGATCTAAACTCATTGAAACAATAGTCTGGGCTCTTGGAGCACTAGACAATGCAATCAAGGCACACAACTTTAGTGTCAACATTTTTAGACTTAATTCTTCCAAAGGATACAATGTTTGTAAAAACTTTAGCACAATTGAAACATCCCATGTGAATCTGTATCTCGATTTGGGTGGATTAGCATTAAAAGCACCTTTCATGAATTTCTTCACCAGAAAAGGATCTGAACACCATTTATTACCAAGTAACAATAAAGTTTGCAAAATTGCTGACTTGTGAGTATTTAACACCGAATATGACTTACTATTACCTTGTAGGTAACTCAGATAATTAACTAAATACATTTCAGAGGTAGAAAAGGGATTAATAGATTGTTGCAAACACCAAAAATACCACTGTTTCCAAGCCAACCGATATTGTTTTTGGGTGCCTTTCCTCCACGATTGTAAGATAGTGTTGACAGCTGCTTGTGAAATTCCTCCACGCAACAGTGATTTCCTGATACAATCACCCCAACCAGAGTCACCTTCTTCGCCAAAGGATGCTTTTCTCCATTGTGTGCCAATGTCAATAGATCTATGTGTCGTGGCAACCTAACAGGAAAATCAGATATTATGGATAATACTAATGGAAACCATGGCTGGGATTTCCAAAAGGGGAACACCAAAAGTGCTTTTCCCACATGATCCTGCACGATTTTGTTTATCACCTTACCTATTAAACTAAAGGGTGGAAATATGTATGGGTGAAAGGACTGCCATGAAATAGAAAAAGCATCATTTGCAAAGGCATCTGGTTCAGGAAACCAAGACACAAACTTGGGTAACTGTTTATTTAGTCTTGAAGCAAACAAATCAATGTTTGGCGTAAAGAAATGTCCACATAACCTGTTGAAAATTTGACTTTTCAACATCCACTCTGTGGAGTCTGAAAAATTTCTGGAGTAAAAGTCTGCTACAGTATTATCATTTCCAGGTATATGTATAGCAGAAATGAAAATTTTCTTGTCAAGACACCAATCCCAAATGACTGATGCAAGACTATCCATTGGTTCAGAAGTCATTCCACCCATATTGTTTATATAAGAGACTGCTGTGACACTATCACACTGGAATTCTATATGTGTATTCCTGGCTTTAAAATACAGGGATTTTAATGCCATGAAAATCGCCAATAACTCTAAATAATTAATATGACTATAAGATTCTGACAAACTCCATCTACCATTAGCTGACTTCTTGGACTGTAGATCACAACAACCCCAACCTAATAATGATGCATCAGTTCTACAATGATACTGCGCTTTATTTGGTCTGATCAGTTTTCCATTCTTGATCGAGATATTATTAATCCACCAATTTAACTCATTCTTACTACATTCTGATAAAACCAAAGTGTTTTCAAAATCCATATGATCATTGAGTCCCAAAATCTTATCCTTTTCTAAAACTCTATAATGAAGAGGTGCTTCAAGTACAGCCATAAATGCATTAATTATTAAACCAATGAAAGAGGCTAATTCTCGAACAAGCACAGACTCTTTTTCTAGCAACTTTTGAGCCTTTTGTTTGATTTTTTGCACTTTCTCATCTGTGAGAAAGACCATGAAAAGAACCGAGTCTATTATATAACCAAAAAATATAATTCTCTGAGTGGGAACCAAAACAGACTTGTCCATATTAACATCAAAACCTACTGAACTTAGAGTAGAACATATTAAACCAGTGTTTTTATCACAAATTTCTTTATTTTGGTGCATATTGAGACTGTCATCAATGTAATATGCACAGCGAACACCACTATGTCTTAACCAGGCATAAATGGGTTTGAGAATCTTAGTAAATACTCTGGGCGCTGAAGATAACCCAAAAGGTAAAACCGTAAATACCCAGAACTTGTTATTCCATAAAAATTTCAAATACTTTTGGTGATCCTTATCAATAGGAATGGAGAAGTAAGCGTCTTTTAGATCCACGGACGTAAAGAAATCATTCGGTTGAACTAACTCAATAATTACTCTAAAATGCTCTTGTTTAAAATGTTCATACCTTACAAAGGCATTTAATTTCTTTAAATTTATAATAGGCCTAAATTTGCCATTGGGTTTTGGAACAACAAAGATATTTGAAACAAATTGATTGTCTTCCCAGAAAGATTCTTTAATTGCACCTTTATTAAGAAGCTCTTCAATTTCTCTATCAACCACATCCCTCTCATCTGGGGAAAAAGCAATTTCTGGGGGAACGAATTTTTGCACTGGCAAAGACTCAAACTCTATTCTATGACCTTGTATGGTTTGCAAAATCCATTGATCTTCAGTAAACTTTTCCCAAACATCAAGGTAATATTTTAACTTACCTACTTTATTTATTCGTTTGGGGATGCTGAAGTGGTATAAGGAGCTGGTGCCCTTCTCCTTCCCCTGAAATTTCCTCTATTATAACTGCCTCTGTACTGGGCTGAATTTTGTTGATCCTGAAAATAAGGGTGATAGCGACCCCTTCTTGAACCCCTGTAAAACCCTCTACCACGGGAGGGACGATTCGACTGACTTGACAAGGCTAATGATAGACCTGCATCGCAGTTTTTCATTTCCTTAGCCACATCATCTCCAAAAAGCTGAGTAGTAATGGGAGTACTCTGACTACAAATATTTTTGTACTTTTTACTTAAATTAGGCCTTATTAAATATCTTCGACGTAATGATAATCTATATTGAACTTGGCCGAACAAAGTAAGAGCATCAGTAGCCATTTCCTTGGCTTTATCATTCTTTGACATAGAGTCTTTTAGCAAAGAAGCTAAACCAATGATGGAAACAATCCCTGCAGAGACAAGAGTTTGTATATCTGCTAAACAACGATCATAACTGCGGGGTTTTTTATCAAGTATTTTCCAGACTTCCTGGTTTACAAGAGGTGGTGACAATTTGTCACAATTTTCAGGAATCGGATTTTTGCTAACCAAAGAATCAACTTCACACATTGAAGTACATGCTGTATTAATTAAATTGGACAGGGATTGTGAAATTGGTGGCCCTCTCACTGCAGCCTTCAATTTGGGCATTTGCCATTCATCATCAGATTTAGAAATAGAATGGTCTATGGTTGGTCCTGTGCCAAAAATAGCTTCAGATAAATTCTGTGACATATTTGGTAAATTCTTAGACTTATTTTTCTGGCTTATATTTGATGGACCAACATCCCTATCAGACAAATCTGAGTCAGAAATATCGTTGGGATCAATTTCTATTCTCAAATTAGGCCTTGATTGTGAATAGTATTCATACCCTGCGTCAAAATCGTTGTAATCGGGATGAAAAGTTGATTCATCCTCAACCAGGGGATCTATTTGAACTGGGTTTGAAAACCCTAGTTTTTGCTTTAATGCTTCAATATCTGCATTTGATAGCTTCTCAATATCAAACGATTTACCCTTTTTATTTTTAGACTTTTTGGGGCTCTTTTTCTTAGCCGGTTTCGATTTTTTACAGACATTTGCAGAGTTCTTGTATTTCCCGGCAATCTTGTTATTATTTTTATCAACTGGTTTTATTACTTGTGTTGATTGAATGGTAACATTCGCACCAACATTGTCTTCAAAACCCGAGAAATCCGACCCGGAGTTTGAAGACACGTGGTCAGAAAGACCATTTTTTGAGTGAGTGTCCTCGCACTCACTTACGCTCATTTTTATTTCTCAGGACAGCGTCCTTGAGAGAGCTAAACACAAACCAGAAGGAAAGAAGGGATGGGGACTTACCAAATAACCCTAAAACAAAAAATCTTTAAGTTAAACTCAAAAAGTTCTCAAAAAACTTCGATACGTCTTCACACGCCTAGCGCAAAATGTCGAATGAAATCAGCTGGGGTTTACTTCCGGTCAACGGGCGGTGTTGACGTAATTTTTTAATTGTTATTTAAAATGCGCTTCACAAGCCTAAAGCAAGTATGTCATGCTGTGAATACATGCAAAGGCCAAAGGCTTTGCGAAAATAATGATTTGAAGATGTTATTACATTAGAAATAATTGAAATACTACATAAACACAAAATAATCAGCAAAATATGTTTTACGCAGGCTCTCAACACTTTTTATGGTTTAATATAGAATGTTTACTTTCACTTTCGCGATTTTGTAGGCGACAATCTGATTGGTTCAAAAGGTTTGTGATAAAAGCTCGTTTTAGTTACTCGTCGTCAGATCCTGATAGCGTAGCGGTTTTCAGGATATGATTTTAATCAGATTGCATATACAATGTGCTATATCAAGACTCATAGTCATTTAGATCAACATTGTTGATAAAGCTTATTTATTTGCAAACAAGCGCTGTTGAAGCATATTCCACTTTATTTTTAACATTAAGTTTTATCAAGGTACACTTAATAATAACTTTAATGATTTTGTACCATATGTCAGCTTTCTGTCGTTATAGAGTTACTCTATTTAATACTTTGTCTCTGGAATTATGGAAATTTGTGCAAGCATTTTCCAGATACTGATCAAATCTCTCTGCCCGAAGCACCTGAGTGACACAGATCACAAGCATTGGAAGTAATCAGAGGAAAAAACCTCCAGCTGACTGTCACAGAACGCAATTGTCACACAGCTAAATCCTCGCACTAATTATTGTGTTAGTTAGGAAATCTGTCATTTTGTGATTTTATTTCACACCTTTATTTGGATAAAGGAGGATATAAAAAGACACACTGGTAATCATCTGATTTGATCAATTTTCTGAGTTTTATTTAATTTCTGATACATTTGTTTAAGTTTGATTATAGTTGGCTGGTAGGTTCTTGGCAGGTTTTGTGGTAAAATGAAACGTCTATTGTTGAATGTTGTTCTTGAATTGTTATGAAGAAGGGATATAATTTTTTTGCCAGATTTTTCAAAATAAAAATAATTGGCTTATATGTTAGTAAAAACAAGGCAGGAGGGTGGGGAGCAGCTGGGCTGTTGACCTTGGCAATTTGCATTACATTTTTAATTTTAGTTATAATTTGGTAAGTTTTTATCCAATTTTTTCAAAACTTTGTAGCAATGTTCTTTAGTCCTACCTATTTCTTAAACACATAAATATTTCTCTGTTCCTTGCAGAAATGATCTATTTCCGAACTTCAAGGGCATGTATTATGAATGATGAATTGCCTACAGATCCTCAATAAAGTTTATTCAAATTAAGGCCTTGTGGTCTCTTTTGGCTGCACCCTTGTGGACATTGTTAGCCAGAATTTTTACACAAAACAATAAGGTGGATAGGTGGATGTTTCTTTTAATAACCATAGGTTTTTAGTTTAACTGATTATGAATGTGCCTAGGTACTTTGTGTTTCTTTTGATTTTCTCCACCTTTCTGGTTTTTTTTTGCTAGCTCTGTTAGTTCCCTTTGAACCCTTTACTCCATATATAGGCCTTTTTACATTTGTGCAACAAGTGAAGATCCAGATCAGCCAGCACATCTGTGCCCTATGATCAGGATATGCACTGTTTGCTTTTTTGGTTAGAATAACCTAATAAATCAAGAAGCAAACATTGCAGATCCTGATCAGATGGCATGGATGTGCCAGCTGAACTGGATCAACACTGTTCGCCCATGCCATAAAGGTATGCATATGGAGGAAAGGGTTAATAGATTTATGTACTATTTAACATAGAAAACACACAAATATTGAAAAATCAGGCTTTAATGGAGTTTCCATTTTACCCCATGTCTTGTTATAAAAAATTACAAAACTTTTTATTGGGTAAAATTCCTTCTTTCAGATTGTGCAAAAGAATTTGTTTGCATTTTCTCTTTATTATATTGCTCCTGTCGATATTGACTTCGACAGACAGACTATTCAAGACAATGTTTGTATAACAATATACTGTAATTATATAAAGTCTAGGCAGTCTGATCAGGATCTCCACTGGTGACTTCAGAATTCATCAAATAAATCTAAAAGCAAACAATGTGGATGACATGAAAACAAACAAGGTAGATCCTGTATTGCTTGCATGAATTTTCTCCACCTACTTGTGAAAAACGAAAGGGGGCTGTTAGTTCTTTCCAACTTGATCAGCAACTAAAATGTCAAAAATACTGGTATCACTGAAAACATGTTGTCGCATGGCACAGCTTTTATTTTCTTTAATCAGTTTTTTATTAGCTCACCTGAGCCTTTGGGAATACTTTTTGCACAGGAAAGATTGGGCTTGGATATTTCCTCTCTAAATAAAATTATTATTATTATAAATTATTATTATTATTATTATTATTATAATTATTATTATTATTATTATTATAATTAATTATTATTATTATTATTATTATTATTATTAATTATTATTATTATTATTATTATTATTATACTCCTGGGCTACTATACATGTTCTATACTAAGTCAGCGGTCTATTTGACATTTCTTTGTGTTTTGTTGTACCTTTTATTTCATGTACCCAAGAATCAGGTGGCCCTCTTGTAGAATAAAATTTTCCATTAATCAAGTGACTGATTTTTAAATGATAAAAAAACAACCTATATTATTGCTCAGGTGGTTTTTACTTCAGCAATATAATTTATAAAATAAATTCCAGTCTGCAGTCTGCCAGAAATAAGAAATATTTTTATTGTCTTCTTGAAATTTAACCCATTACTCCATAAAGAAGGGTTTTATCACATGTGCACCATGACATCTGATCTGGATCTACACTGTTAGCTTTTGATTCATTAGGTTTTTTCTGACCTAGATGCCACCAGTACAGATTCAGATCAGATGGCACAGATCCACACTGGTCACACATGTGTTAAAACTTGTATATATATGGAGTAAAGGGATCGACTAGCTGAAGCTCAGCTTTATTGTGCAGTGTGCAATATTTGATCGACAGTTTGTATTTTTCATTAGCAGAAATACTACTCCTAGAACGAATAAGTATGAATAATTCACAACTGCTGCATATGTGTTGATATCGAGTGTGAAAACAGGATTTTGTCTTTGAACTTCCATTGCTTTTTTTCATTTGTGTAATCAGATATTAATCAACGTCCTGTAATTGAGTCAGTTTGATGCAAAGTTCAAAGCAAATAGAAGGTTGTTGTCCTCTTTTACTGGCTTGAACTGGCCTCGAGTTAACATCATCACCACTAACCCTGTACTCCATAGATAAACTTTCATTGCATGGGCAAACAGTGTAGATCCGTATCAGCCAGCAAATCCATGCCATCTGATAAGGATCTGTACTGTTTGCTTTTTGGTCAGAATTAATCAACAAAATATAAAAAGGTAACAGTGTAGATCCTGATCAGATAGCATTGAAGTCCCGGCTGATCTGGATCTACACTGTTTGCCCACACCATTAAGGCGTATATATGGAGGAAAGGGTTAGAGTTTAACTGGTTAGTCATGTGATACATTGTTTATATAACCAAGAATGATATTTTGGCAGATGTGGCAGAATTAAAAATTGTTCCAGTGAGAAATGGTCAGCACATTTAAAGAATATGGCTATATAAAATTTGTATAACTGTTTGCTGATAAAACATATTTAACCCTTTACCTCATGTAATGGGGCCGTTATCCTATGGCAGACAGTGTAGATCCTGATCATTATGCACGTTGGTGTAGTTTTATCAGGATTTGCACTGTTTGCCTTTTGATTCTTTTGGTTATTTCTGATCAGAAAGTGCCCAGAGTAGATCTAGATCAGGGCTGAAGGTTATAAAGCTGAGATTGGAAACCAGTCTCAAATCTCAAGCATCTGATTGGCTGAAATGGCGACCAGTCGCCATTTCAGCCAATCAGATCCTTGAGATTTGAGACTGATCTCAAAACTTAGTTTTATGATCTTGGACCCAGGTTATGGATAAGTAGAAGTTTTATTGAAATGCAAAAGGTCTTGTTTTTTCCAGTTAGTAATTCCTATAAAGTGAACAGAACGATATCAGTTTTGTAATTTTTGTTGAGCCTTTATTCCATAAAATTTAACACGTCTTTTATGGTTTGGTGAATGGTAAAATGCTGTCTGATCAGGATCTACACTGTTTGCTTTTAGAGTCTTTTGGTTATTTCTGACCAAGTAGTTAACGGTCAGATCCAGGTCATATTGCACAAATGTGCTGGCTGATCTTTATCTACACCGGTAGCAGATGCAATAAAACCTATACGTAAGGAGTATAGGGTTAATAATGATAAATCATATTGAAATTAACCCTTTCCTCCATAGATACACCTTAATTGCGTGGGCGAACAATATAGATCCAGATCAGCGGGCACTTCCGTGCTGTCTGATCAGAATCTAAACTGTTCGCTTTTTGATTTGTTAGATTATTTCTGACCGAAATGCGACCTGTGCAGATCCTGATCAGACGGCATGGATGTGCCAGCTGATCTGGATCTACACTTGTCGCACATGCGTAAAAATGCGTATATATGGAGGGAAGGGTTAACATGTCTGTCACACGACTGTTTAGTTATTGGTACTATAACTGTTACGTGCGCGATGCTTTCATAGATCTGATTGTTTTTTTTGCCCCAAGAAGATGACTTGTACATATTATAGTCTGTTTCCAGATCACTGCCATTGAAATTGTCTATTGGACTTTTCATGAAATACTTAAATCAATCTCACATTGCATGCGTTCCATTTTCATGATTTCCACTTTTCCGGTTCCCTGCAAACATAGAATTGATCAGATAATGATTAGCTGTCAATAATTCATAACACTGATTCACTGTGGGTAATCACATGACCAAAATGAATCTTAAAATGAAATTGAAAATTTGAATTTATTTTAGAGATTATTCAATAATTCATAACACTGATTCACTGAGAGTTCATTTTGGTGCTCTTTTGGTCATGTGATTACATGACCAAAATAAATCTCTAAACTAAAGGGAAAGTTTGATTTTTTAGAGATTAGCTTAACCCTTTCCTCCATAGACGCACATTTATTGTGTGGGCAAAAAGTGTAGATCCAGATCAGCCAGCACATCAGTGCCTTCTGATCAGGATCTGCACTGTTCGCTTGTTGGTTCGTTATTTCTGACCAAAATGTAACCAGTGCAGATCCTGATCAGAAGGTATGAATGAACACTGGTGGCATAATTATGCGTAAAAATGCATATTTTATATGGAGGAAAGGGTTAATAATTAATAACACTGATTCACTGTGGCAGTCATATGACTGAATATCTCTAAACTAAAGGGAAATTTTATTTGTTTTTATGTTTTTAGAGATTATCTATTAAATAATTTGTAACACTGATTTACTCTAGGTAATCACATGGACAAGTGAAAATCTGATTTTTGTGTCGCCCTTTCGAAGAAACGGCGATACATAGGGATCGCTTTGTCCGTCTGTCTGTCCGTCCGTCCGTCTGTCCGTCTGTCACGAAAACTTAACGTTGGCTATAACTTTGCCATTTCTTAATATTTCTTTATCAAACTTTAAAATTATATTGCTTATGACAACACACTCGAGATGATGCCAAATTCTCAAGATCAAGGTCACATTTGATGGAGTTATGCCCCTTTTTGTACTTGGATTTTTACATGAAAACTTTTACAACACCTCTCATCAGCACTTACAGCCTACCATCACCGTTTCCGGCCGGAAACCGCGGGCGTAGAGCATCCATGCAAGAGGCCATAGATCTTAGGCAGATTGACTCAAAACTTTACGACAGAAGGGTGAGTGGTTAATTGTTAAAAAAAACTTGCCCTTTCGTAATTATCCGGTTAAAATTTGAAATTTTACGACATAATGGTGAGAAGGTTATTTAGAAAACTTAACATTGGCTATAATTTTGTCATTTCTCAATATTTTTTCATCAAACTTTCAAATTATATTGCTTATGACAACACACTCGAGATGATGCCAATTTCTCAAGGTCAAGGTCACATTTGATGGAGTTATGCCCCTTTTTGTACTTGGATTTTTACACGAAAACTTAACGTTGGCTATAATTTTGTCATTTCTTAATATTTTTTCATCAAACTTTCAAATTATATTCCTTATGACAACACACTCGTGATGATACCACATTCTTTAGGTCAAGGTCAAGGTCACATTTGATGGAGTTATTTCCCTTTTTACAAAAACTTAACATTGGCTGTAACTTTGCCATTTCTTAATATTTCTTCATCAAACTTTCAAATTATGTTCCTTATGACAACACGCACGTGTGATACCACATTCTTTAGGTCAAGGTCACATTTGGCGGAGTTACTTCCCTTTTATACGAAAACTTAACATTGGCTATAACTTTGCCATTTCTTAATATTTATTCATCAAACTTTCAAATTGTATTCCTTTTCACAACATGCTCCTGATAATACCACATTCTTTAGGTCAAGGTCACACTTGATGGAGTTATTCCCCTTTATATGAAAACTTAACGTTGGCTATAACTTTGCCATTTATTAATATTTCTTCATCAAACTTTCAAATTATATTCCCTATGACAATACGCTCGTGACGATACTATATTCTTAAGGTCTAGGTCACATTTGATGGAGTTATGCCCCTTTTTGTACTTGCATTTTTATTCCGACAGCACCAGAGGGCGACACAAGTGTTCAACTGAACACCCATCTAGTTTTAGAGAATGTTTTGATCATTTGATTCCCATATTTCAGTAATGGTATGTCACCTTCATATTACTACTAAAACTGTTTTTGCACTAAGGTGATGATAGTATGAATCCTGATTCCAGAAACATTTTGATCAAATTTTGTCTTGCTTTATTACCCTTTTTCCACTAGAAGCTTTAATCCACTTTTTCCAACTTTTCTGTAAGATTTTTGGCTGAAATTGGAAAAAAAAAACAAAGTTTGGCTGTAGATAAATGAAAATATGTTTTAAAACTAGTTCTAATGTCATTTTCAAGGAGCGATTACAGAAACTGCAATAGATTGAGTGAGTCTTCACAGGACAGGAATAATCACTGTATAATGCAAAAAGGGGAGTGAATACTTGAGTAACTATTTTTGTAAAATACATGGTAGTCTCCCTTGATTATTCTTAAATGCACAGTTCCAATTTTTTTTCTTGGTGAAAATTTCCTATGAACTTAGAATGAACAGACACAAATTGATATAAAGGTGATTCCACTAAATTAATACAGCAGGTAAAGGATAAGCAGTGTTTGTTACAGTTCAGCCATGTAAAAATTATGCTTTGTTGTGTACACTAAAATAGAATAAACCTTTAGTGTACACTCATTTGTTTAAACTTGTTACACTGTGCACTCATCTGGAATAAAAAAATTTCCTCGAATTACTCATCTTGTATAAACTTGATAATGTGTACACTCATCTGGAATAGACCTTTTAATGGAAACATTGGTCTGGAGTAAACCTGTTTCTGTGTAGACTCATCTGGAATAAAACTTTCTGTGTGAGACCATCATGTTGTGTACACTCAACTGGAATAAACATAATCACATTTGTTCACTTGAATTAAAGAAAAGACAAAAGCAATATTTGATGCCTAAATTAAGGATTCATTTATCTAATGAGACAACTTTGGGTCTAATAATGGGAGGGTTTTGATCAGTTTAAAACAGAAATGATTTGAAAAGTTGTTTGATGTTTTTTTTTCAAGAAAACAGCTTTTTAAAAGTTCGTGTTGACATTTCCGAGAACGAGTGTGCTAGACAAACAGCGCGTTTGTTATTTTTATACACATGTAAAAATTACTAGGTCCCGTCCACTTATTAAGATAAAAATTGCCACGTATCATATTCTTTTGTTTGAGATATAATTAATCCTAATTAAATTCTCATTATTATTTTCTCAATGCAGCCGCCTACCAAGTGATCATAAAATTATTTTCTTTCATCAGAACCTCTTCTGTTTATAATCAGATTATTTAAAACACAATAGACGCTGGGGATTGACAATAAACTGCCAAAATAACTCGTCACTATGGTGAAAACTACACATCACCGTTTACCAATTACTCAATTACAGGTGCAAAAAATTTATTGGTTGTTGATTACTCGAGTTTTCCAATGTAAAGAAAGAAGAAATATGCTTCAAGGGAACGACACCTGTCTTCGAGATTTCGACTTTTCGAAGTTCGAGTTTTCCATGGTATTTTTATGCCCCCGCCATGTAATGGCGGAAGGGCATATAGTGTTCACCTGGCTGTGAGTGTGTCAGTGTGTATGTTCGAAAATCGTGTCCGCTCTGTAACTTTGTTATTTCTTATTGGATTTTAATTTAACTTGGTATGAATGTTCACCATATCAAGACGGTGTGTCGCGTACAATACCCATGCCTGTAGGTCCAAGGTCAAGGTCACTGTTACTAAAAATAGAATTTTCTTGTCCGGGCTGTAACTTCCTTATGAATGGAGGGATTTCAAAATAACTTGGCACAAATGTTCACCATGACAAGGCGGTGTGTCGCGTACAAAACCCATGCCTGTAGGTCCAAGGTCAAGGTCACTGTTACTAAAAATAGAATTTTGTTGGAAAAATAGTGTCCGCTCTGTAACTTTGTTATTTCTTATTGGATTTTAAAATAACTTGGTATGAATGTTCACCATATCAAGACGGTGTGTCGCGTACAATACCCATGCCTGTAGGTTCAAGGTCAAGGTCACTGTAACTAAAAATAGAATTTTCTTGTCCGGGCTGTAACTTCCTTATGAATGGAGGGATTTGAAGATAACTTGGCACAAATGTTCACCATGACAAGCTGGTGTGTCGCGTACAACACCCATGCCTGTAGGTCCAAGGTCAAGGTCACTGTTACTAAAAAAAGAATTTTCTTGTCCCGGCTGTAACTTCCTTATGAATGGAGGGATTTCAAAATAACTTGGCACAAATGTTCACCATGACAAGGCGGTGTGTCGCGTACAACACCCATGCCTGTAGGTCCAAGGTCAAGGTCACTGTTACTAAAAATAGAATTTTGTTGGAAAAATAGTGTCCGCTCTGTAACTTTGTTATTTCTTATTGGATTTTAAAATAACTTGGTATGAATGTTCACCATATCAAGACGGTATGTCGTGTACAATACCCATGCCTGTAGGTCCAAGGTCAAGGTCACTGTTACTAAAAATAGAATTGTCTTGTCCGGGCTGTAACTTCCTTATGAATGGAGGGATTTCAAAATAACTTGGCACAAATGTTCACCATGACAAGGCGGTGTGTCGCGTACAACACCCATGCCTGTAGGTCCAAGGTCAAGGTCACTGTTACTAAAAATAGAATTTTGTTGGAAAAATCGTGTCCACTCTGTAACTTTGTTATTTCTTATTGGATTTTAAAATAACTTGGTATGAATGTTCACCATATCAAGACGGTGTGTCGCGTACAATACCCATGCCTGTAGGTCCAAGGTCAAGGTCACTGTTACTAAAAATAGAATTTTCTTGTCCGGGCTGTAACTTCCTTATGAATGGAGGGATTTCAAAATAACTTGGCACAAATGTTCACCATGACAAGGTGGTGTGTCGCGTACAACACCCATGCCTGTAGGTCCAAGGTCAAGGTCACTGTTACTAAAAATAGAATTTTGTTGGAAAAATTGTGTCCGCTCTGTAACTTTGTTATTTCGTATTGGACTTTAAAAGAACTCGGTATAAATGTTCACCATATCAAGACGGTGTGTCGCGTACAATACCCATGCCTGTAGGTCCAAGGTCAAGGTCGCTGTTACTAAAAATAGAATTTTCTTGTCCAGGCTGTAACTTCCTTATGAATAGAGGGATTTCAAAATAACTTGGCACAAATGTTCACCATGATACGGCGGTGTGTCATGTACAACACCCATGCCTTAAGGTCAAAGGTCAAGGTCACTGTTACTAAAAATAGAATTTTGTTATAAAAATTTTGTCTGCTCTGTTACTTTGTTATTCTTATTGGATTTTAAAATAACTTGGTATAAATGTTCATTATATCAAGACAATGTGTTGTGTACAATACCCATGCCTGTAGGTGCAAGGTCAAGGTCACTGTTACAACAAATAGAAATTTCTTGTACTGGCTATAACTTCGTTATTAACAGAGTGATTTCAAAATAATCTGGCACAAATGTTCACTATGACAAGGCGTTGTGTTGTGTACAATTCCCATGCCTGTAGGTCCAAGGTCAAGGTCACTATTACTAAAACCAGAATTTTCTTGTCTGGGCTGTGAGTTTGTTATTACTTATTGGATTTTCAAATAACTTGGTATAAATGTTCACCATGACAAACATGCATAGCGGGGGCATCCGTGTCCTATGGACACATTTCTAGTTTTTATATAGAGTAGATAAGAAAATTGGCGGGACCATCAAAACTACTTCGAGTTTTCCTGATTGCTTGAGTTTTCAATGTTCGAGTTTTCGAAGTTTTACTGTATAAAGACAAATAAGACAGGGGAGCCCCATCAGCTAATCCCTTGAAACCTTTATTCCAAGGAATATGACTGTTAGACTATCCGCAAACAGTGTAGATCAAGATCAGCCAGCACATCCATGCAATCTAAACAGGATCTATGTTGCCTATGTCATTACTAGGTTATTTCTAGCCAAGAAGCAAACAGTGTATAGACAGATCAGATGACAGCTGATCTGGATCTACACTGGTCTCACATTGATAAAACCCATATATTTAGGGTGAAAGGTTATATTAAGTACTTCTCAACACAGAATCATATTAGGTGCTTCTGACCCAACTCCAGTCTGTGCCCAAGGTTATAACACTGAGCATGGAAACCAGTCTCAAATCTCAAGCATCTGATTGGCTGAAATTGTGATGGGTCGCCATTTCAGCCAATCAGATGCTTGAGATATGAGACTGGTTTCCAATCTCAGTTTTATAACCTCAAGTCCAGGTCACAGAAAATAATCGTTTCAGACATATTGATCTCATCAATAAACCTATAAACATTTTTTTATGATATTCAGTCCGTTAACTAGTTTGCAGGTAACAGAAAAGTGGATGAAATAGCTGTAATGATGATTTGTTGTCAATAATCCAGTCTTTCAGAGAAAATGACCAACTTATTTCTCAACTGCTACTTAATTAGATTTTTTCTCCAGGAATTGTGTCAGAAATATTTGCAATAATGATTTTAACCCTTTCCTCCATATCTAAACACCTATATTGCGAGGCCGAACAGTTCAGATCCAAATGTTTAAACAACCAAGGTTGATTTGAGGTTGTTATACCATGATTTCCATGTTCTAAGAGCCATGACTGGTGTGTGTTTTGCTCTACCATGACAACCAAGGTTGATTTGTAGTTGCTCTACCATGATTTGGATGTTTTAATAACCAGTATCAACTTCTTTTTGCTTGGCAGTGATTTGCATCTTCAACCAAGAATGGTTTGTTTTTGCTTTACCATTCAACCAATATTGGTTTGTAGTTGCTCTACCATGATTTGGATGTTTTAATAACCAGTATCAACTTGTGCCTGCTTGGCAGTGATTTGCATCTTCTAACAACCAAGAATGGTTTGTTTTTGCTTTACCGTTACATCCAATATTGATTTGTAGTTGCTCTTCCATGATTTGGATGTTTTAACAACCAGTATCAACTTCTGTTTGCTTGGCAGTGATTTGCATCTTCTAACAACCAAGAATGGTTTGTTTTTGCATACCATTACATCCAATATTGGTTTGTAGTTGCTCTACCATGATTTGGATGTTTTAATAACCAGTATCAACTTGTGCCTGCTTGGCAGTGATTTGCATCTTCTAACAACCAAGAATGGTTTGTTTTTGCTTTACCATTACATCCAATATTGGTTTGTAGTTGCTCTAACATGATTTGGATGTTTAAACAACCAGTATCAACTTGTGCCTGCTTGGCAGTGATTTGCATCTTCAACCAAGAATGGTTTGTTTTTGCTTTACCATTACATCCAAGATTGGTTTGTAGTTGCTCTACCATGATTTGGATGTTTTAATAACCAGTATCAACTTATGCTTGCTCTACCATGATTTGAATGTTTTAAAATTTAACAGCCTAGATTGATTTGTAATTGATCTGCCAATTTCTTTGGGATGTTCTTAAAACCAAAATTGATTTGTAGTTTCTCTAATATGTGCCCTAGGTTATAAAACTGAGCATGGAAACCAGTCTCAAATCTCAAGCATCTGATTGGCTGAAATGGCGACTGGTTGCCATTTCAGCCAATCAGATGCTTGAGATTTGAGACTGGTTTCCAATCTCAGCTTTATAACCTTTAACCTGATTGCATGCTATATCCTCCATGCATTTTCAGTATTTCTGTAATCTATCGCATTTTGATCGTTGGCTGCCTTACATTCATTCGCATGTTTTTAATTTCCTGTAGATTTCTCGACGTAAAGAAATTTAATTCTGTAAATTTGATTTAGGAAATCAGCAGACACCAATGGTAATTATTGCGGAAGGTTTTTTTGTTGTTTTAAATAAAATGTAATTAGCCTCCATCTTAATGGTGTTTACTGGGAAAATAGCAGAAATACTTGATTAAAAAATCTAACCTGAAGTGAAAATTGGATTACCTTGGAATTTTACTAAAATACTGGTAGTATGTAATCATGTGACAAACAAATTACTGTAAATCACCTTTAAAAAGGCCCTCCTTTAATAAAGCCCCCCTACCCCCTCCAGTTATTTTTAGGGAAAAAAGATCCTTATTTATCATCTTCAGAATCTAACATTAGACTAAAAATAATTAATATAAATGATACATTCCCTCTGTTAGAAAATGTAACCATCCCAGGGGGCATTTAAAAGCAATTTATTGGTAAATTTAAAATGGTTTTCCAGCATTTATTTAAAATTAGTTTGATATTGCGATGTTCTCTTGATGAGCATAATTATAAGTATCACTGGAAAAATATTTAGTTTGCCCATATTACATATCAGTTGTACATTTTTTGCAGGGTTTGCCCCTTTTCCAGAAAGGGGGTTTGTTTGACACATTCTTAGGGTAGTTACATAATAAAGTCCCACTTTCTGCCCAAAATTCTTATGAATATTAAATATTGCTGCCCAAAAACAGGGATCAAGCAACTCCATTGAATTCCCTCTGGGTCTACCCCTGTTATGTGCTATATCTTTAAGGAGAAACTAGACATTTTAGACAATACATGTATAGTTTAGAAGATAGTGATGCAGCAATTTTGATGTTTTAAAAGCGATAGAGTTGTTTTTTTCAGTCAAGAAAAGTCTCAGGAGCCGCTATAAACAGTATTATCCCGCAGAAATTGTCACGTTTGCTCGGAATCATTGAGCTGATCAATGATAATATTTGGATTCATTTGTTTCAGTCCTCCTAATGGATTCTTTGTTGACACCTCTATGAACGCTGTAAATGAGTTCCTGTCCTAGTTTCCTATATCTATATTATGTTTTATATAGTTGACTTTCAAGATAATACCTTAATACTGGTGTAAAAAAAACAAATGTGCTCTATGTAGAAATGAAGTTCTTTTATACATCATATACATTGAAAGCAACATATTGTAAAAATCCTTTTAAAAGCCCCCTTTGATGATCCTTTCTGAAAGGGGGGCTTATAATTTATATTAATTATTTTTATTCTAATATAAGATTCTGAAGGTTAATGGAAAATAAATATGAATTAACTTACTTGTTCCCTAAACAAAAAACGACATGTAGTAATATTGCTCTTCAATTTTGGATATTTTAAGCCGTGAAACAAAATGTATTGGAAATAAATTAATGGATAATATAGGATATCAATGTGGTCTTTGAAACGGTACGATTTTGATATAAGTTTGAATATGCTTTCATAGAGAATATAGAACTTATATATGAACAATAGTGAACAAAAGAAACCGCCATTTTGATTGAATGCATTTGGTATACTACCTATATATACCTGTGATAAACTATCACCTGCATTCCAATATAAGGATCTAAAGAGGGGCTCGCCATTTATCTCGTCACGCATGATTAACCTTCATCGCTCATCACTGCTGATCGCAAAGCCAATAACGGTACACTAATGGTACAGTAATATATATCTAACAATGCACCTTTTCAAAAATGAATGTCGGCAATAAACGAGCCTTTTCATCTACTGCGAGCGAGGGTGATTCGAGTCTACAAAGTCTAGATATAAGCGTTTTTGAAGAGTCATCGCAAACAACTTCAAAAAGTAAAAAGAAATCAAAACAAGATAAGAAAAAACAGAAGACTTTAGATTCCTTCGTTGAAAAAATGGCCGGAAATGAAACAAACAAAAGTGGAAGTGAAAGCAGTATTGTTAAAAAACTGGACGAATTAGATGCGAAGCTCTCTAACGTACTTTCAAAGAATGATAAAACTTTCATTCGCGAAATAATTAAAGATACTATCTTAGAAATGAAAGAACAATTGCTCAGCTCTATCTCTAGACGCTTAGAGATCCTTGAAAGTGACGTTCATGACCGAGATATAGAAACAAATAAACTAAAAAACGCATTAATGGAAAAAGAAAAAGAAATAGAGAAATTAAAAGAGCATAATAATGAACTTAAAATGAAACTTAACCAAGACTGCATCGAAGGGAAAAGAGTCGCAAACGAACAAGAACAGTACAGTCGCAAGAATAACATACGTATTACTGGTGTCCCCGACGACGAAGAAAAAGAAATGTCGCAAACATGTATAGAGAAAACAATGGTGCTACTGAATGATAAACTGAATTTAAATATTCATGAAGCAGATATCGGAGTCGCGCACAGACTAGGTCGCTTTAAATCCGGAAAAAATAGACCCGTAATAGTGCAGTTTGTGAGAAAACAAACCAAAATTAACGTTATGAAAAAAACCAGTGCTCTCAAAGGCACTGGGATTTTCATAAACCATGACCTCACCAAACTGAATAACGAGGTGCTATCATCCTTAAGACTTAAAGACAAAACAAGGATTGAACGATGCTGGTTCCACGAAGGCAAAATATTCGCAGCTTTTAAGGATACAGCAAATCCGGAGGCAGAATCGATTACGAGACAAATTCTCTTCAAAGAATTTCAACATTGGATAGACCTCCCATGGCCTGAAAAAACAGAGACACTTAATAGCTCAAGACGTGCGAGTACCGAAAACAGTGGCACTAGTGTACCATAATGTGATATACTGTCATTCCACAGTTATTATGTACTCATTAATAATTTTGCAAGGACGAAACTAGTGTAGTTCGTTATATATTAATATATCAGAACAGTAGTTCTGTTTTTCATTAAAAAAAACTTTTTACGTTTGTTCTTGTTATTAAAGCGAAATAGTCAATGTTATAATCTTGTTCTAGTGTTATCTAGAGTCAATGATGTATGTATCTTGTAATACTATGTTTATTATTGTGAATGGTGGTATTTATAACATTTTAATGCAATCCATGTTAAAAAAACAAAAGTCAGTAAACTTTCCCTATAAGTTAATTGAATACGAGTACCGAATGATGCGTCAGTGAGGGGAACCGGGAATACAATCTCTATACTTGATTACCTCCCCTTTATAAATACCACCATTTACAGCGGTTGCAAAACTTTCTACTTTCGAATTAGAAATCTATATGTTTCGTGCGTTATAATTATTATTTATATAGTAAGAATATATATTTGATATTCTAGACATATATTCTATTAAATACATCTGAATATATACAGATTAAATATACATTTAGGCAAAATACTATCCAAAAGTAAGAAATGACATCTTACCTCACTTTGTTTCTGTTGATTTTTGCAATTATTGTTCTTCACACATTTATAACAACATGTATTCATCCATTTTTCATTCATCTTATTTTCACTCTCCTTTTTGGAGAGATATATTCGGCTGTTCCTATATGCGTTCAGTTATTTAGTATAACTAAACTTAAGCACAGATAATGAATAATGTTATAATAATTTCACTTAATTGTAGAGGCCTAAGAGGTACAAAGAAACGGTTACAGATTTTTCAATATCTAAAAAGCACATCTGGTAATATTTTTTGCTTACAAGACACACACTTTACACCCGACATATTTAAACAAATATATACCGAATGGAATGGGGAATGTATATGTAGTTACGGTAATTCCAGTTCAAGAGGAACTGCAATACTTTTTAAAAAAAATTTTGAATTTGAAATTTATGAAAAATATGTTGATTCGAAAGGTAACTTTATAGCATTAGATTTATCTGTTGAAGGCAAGAGAATCTCTCTAGTTACTGTTTATGGTCCAAATACAGATGAACCTGAGTTTTATGATAGTATTTTTAGTATAATTGATAAGTTTGGTAATGATTCTTTCACAATCTGTGGTGATTTCAATTTAGTTCTAGATCCAGTTTTAGACTACCATAACTACAAGACAATCAACAATAGAAAAGCAAGGGATAAGTTATTGCAATACATGTCACAAAGGGAGTTATTTGACCCTTTTAGAGAATTCAACCCTGAATTAAAAAGATATACTTGGAGAAGGTCAAACCCTCTCCAACAAGCTAGATTAGATCTATTTATTGTTTCAAATTCATTTTTGCCTTATGTTAAAAAATGTGATATACTGCCAAGTGTTCAATCTGACCACTCTTTGGTTTATATTGATATTCAACTCACAGACTTTAAACATGGAAAAGGGTTATGGAAACATAACAATTCTTTACTGAAAGACATCTCTTACCTAGAAACCATAAATAAAAAAATAGATGAAATCATTAAACAGTATGCCTTACCTATTTATAACATGGAAAACTTACACACTATTTCAAATAATGATATACAGTTTGTGATTGATGATCAGTTATTTTTAGACACACTTTTAATGGAACTTAGGGGGAAATCTATTTCATATGCAGCTTTTAAAAAAAGAAACAATGCTAAAAAAGAACAATCAATTTTGGAAAAAATAAAAAATATTGAAACTCATTTAGATCAAAATAACTTAGAACAACTACAAATCCTTAGAAATGAACTGAATGACTTGCAACGAGAAAAACTTGAAGGCAGCATGATTAGGGCTAGAATTCAAAAAATAACAGAGGATGAAAAAGCTACTAACTTTTTTTGTAATTTAGAAAAACACTCTTATTTAACAAAAACTATATCGAAATTGCAGACTGATGAAGAACTTATTACTGATCAAGATAGAATTCTCAAAGAATGTGAACAGTTCTATGCAACCCTTTTTCAAGAAAAAAACAGTTTTTCACTGGATAGATTTAATGATTTTGTAAGTTGTCTATCAGCCCCAAAACTTTCAGATGATACTTCAATCATGCTGGAAGGTAATATCACACTATCTGAGGCAAGCAAAGTTTTATTTAATATGAAAAATAATAAAAGCCCTGGTACAGATGGCTTTGGTGCAGATTTTTTTAAAGTCTTTTGGCGTAAATTAGGTTCTTTTGTTGTAAGAGCTTTAAATCATGCATACTCTTCAGGACATTTATCAATAACTCAGTCTCAGGGTGTAATCACATGTATTCCAAAAGAAAACAAATCAAGACTTTTTTTGAAGAATTGGAGACCAATTACCTTATTAAATACAGTTTACAAAATAGGTTCAGGCAGTATTTCAAACAGAATAAAAAGTGTCCTTGATTTATTGATTAGTAGAGAACAAACTGGCTTTATACCAAATAGATATATGGGTGAAAACACAAGACTCATCTATGATGTAATGCAATACACCGAAGAAAATAACATTCCTGGCCTACTTCTATTGATTGACTTTGAAAAGGCATTTGACTCTTTATCCTGGGATTTCATAAAAAATACTCTATCACTTTTTAATTTTGGACCCTCAATACAGAAATGGTTTACAGTCTTTTACCAGGATGCCAAATCAGCAGTAACTCAGTGTGGATATCTCTCTAACTTTGTGAAAATAAGCCGAGGTTGCCGACAAGGGGATCCCTTGTCCTCTTATATTTTTATTCTTTGTGCTGAAATTCTATCATTGAAAATCAAAGAAAACAAAAATATAAAAGGAATAGTTATAAATGACTTTGAGTACAAAATATCCCAATTTGCGGATGACACAACACTGATTCTTGATGGTTCAAAACAATCACTAGATGAAACTTTATATCTTTTAACCAAATATGCATTATTATCTGGACTTAATGTTAATTATGATAAAACTAAAGTTGTATGGATAGGACAAAAAAAGTACAGCAGCGATAGTATTAAAACAAAATGGAAACTTCTATGGAACCAAAACACATTTAGAATGTTAGGAGTAAATTTTCATGTTGATCTTTGGAAAATGGTTGAACTAAACTTTGTAGAAAAAATAGAATCTGTAAAGAAAATAATTGAATTCTGGAAAAGAAGAATTCTGACACCAATAGGTAAAATAACAGTGATAAAAAGTCTCCTTTTACCTGTATTCAATCACTTATTTATTTTACTTCCAAGTCCACCTCAAAATTTAATTAATGAACTAAACAAATTATTTTATGGATTTATCTGGCAAACAAATGTCAAAATTAAACAAAGTGTACTGGTAAAAGAATACTCTGAAGGAGGCTTACAAATGGTCAATCTCCCTGCATTTATTAAAGCTCTTAAATTAACCTGGCTAAGAAGATTGACAGAAGATTGTATCTGGAGTAATGTAATAAAAATACAAGTTGACATGAATAAATTATTTCACTGTGGTAAACATTACTTTGACAAAAAAACTAAAGAATTAAAAAATGAATTTTGGAAGGACACATTAATGGCTTTCTCTGATTATATAGAAACAATATCACTAAACGATTATAAAGTAGGAAGCTTACCTGTATTTTATAATCATAATATTATTATTGGCTCTAAAAGTTCATTCACAAAAGCATGGTTTGATGCAGGTGTGCACTATATTACTGACATATATAATGTTGAACATAAAAGATTTCTTAGTCACCAAGAATTCAATGAGAAGTATCACTTAAAAGCCAATTTTTTGTCTTTCCTCAGTTTAGTCAAATCTGTTAAAACATTTTTAAACAGCTTAAACATTGATGAAAATAATCTCCAAGTTGAACCAAGACCATGTCTTCCACCTTATATGAAATATATTTTAAAGCAAAAAAAAGGTTGTAAAGACATCTATAATTCATTAAACTCCAACAGTTCTATACCAACAAGTCAGAAAAAATGGTCTGATAAACTTAACCTTACTTTTGAAACTAAAGATTGGAAATTTTTTTATTCTCTTCCATTCAATCTAACATATGATACAAAAGTTCAGTGGTTTCAAGTAAGGATACTACACAGAATTTTAGGTACAAATGAGCTTCTACATAAAATGAATCTAGCAGAGAATCCTTTGTGTACTTTTTGTAGGAAAGAATGTGAATCAATTGAACACCTATTTTGCAGATGTCATACAACAAGAATATTTATATTAAATTTACTTAGTCTCTTTCAATCTTTTCCAGCATATGATGAAACTGTTTTACTTTTTGGTTTTAAAGACAATAAACTTCTTTCAGAAAATATATTGTTATTGCAGATTAGGCTATATATCTACCATTGTAAAACACTGGGCTGTACTCCGTCTATAAATGGTGCACAATCCTATATGAAATATCAATTAAAAATATACAAAGAAATAGCTATAAGAAATAATAAGCTAGAAGAATTCTTAAATAAATGGGAAAAAGTGAATCTGTTAATTAGTCGAATTTAGTAAAAAAAAAATTACAACTGCTCTCTGTTAATATGCCTTGTCAATCCAACTAAGTTATATAGCTTAATTAACTGGACAGCATAATGAAAAAATTACTTAAATATTTACCAGTAAATTGTTAATTTGAATGAAGTATGTTTAACTTTATGTGTGAATTTTTGTTATATTCATGTTCTATTACACTTATTTGTAGTACAGTACTATTGACAATTATGTTAATTGAAATACAAATGTATAAACTTTTTGTAAATGAATACCTAAGAATGTAATGAAACTATTAGACAATTCTGTCGATTTTGGTTTGAAAATGAATTTCAGCTCTCCTTTTCATATATATGTATTGATTGTAAAAAGTAATATATTGATGTGATATTCTACTGTACTACACTTATGTTGAAAAATAAATGGGGTTACCCTGAAAAGGGGCCCGAAAAAAAAAAAAAAAAAAAAATGTGGGGGTGGGGTTATTAGGGAAGGGCATTTAATAGGAGTTTTATGGTATTTAAATTCAGTTGTTTCCAGCTTCCTAATGGACTCTTTGTTGACACCTCTCTGAACGCTGTAAATGAGTTCCTGTCCTAGTTTCCTGATTACCTAAGGCAAATATGGGCAAACAGCTAAAAATGTTAGAATATAAGATGGATGTAAAAGATTACTTTTTGTACGATTTACCCTTTCCTCCAAATATACGCCTTTTTACGATTGTGTGACCAGTGTGATCCAGATCCAGATCAGCTGGCACATTTGTGCCGTCTGATCAGGATCTGCACTGGTCGTATTAAGGTCAGAAATAACCTAACAAATCAAAAAGCAAACTGTGCAGACCCTGATCAGACGGCACTGATGTGTCGGCTGATCTGGATCTACACTGTTCGCCGCCACGATTAAGGTTTATCTGTGGAGGAAAGGGTTAATACAGTTTACTTCATGATTACATAATAACAGTAGTGTAAAAATAATTTGTGCCCTCTTGTTACTTGCGGTATATAAGGCTGTTACCTTTTTGAGACCGAGAATGTTTTTTCTTTGGTCTGTCATTCTTTTATGTTACCTTTTGTTACTTGAACAATGTACGTTTGTTACTGGTAACAAAAATAATATGGTGTGTATAATTACTCAGAAATAAGCCATATATGAAAAATAACAGTGCTTCATGTAATAAAAAAGAGTTAATATTGTAAAAGTGGTATTATTAAACAGTTACTGGACCCTATTGATGGTCAGTATGTGTTTACAAATACAACAACAATCATGAGAGTCCTTATAAATGTGGATGTGAAAAATACCCTAGCTGTCAATAACACCACTAACATTTACCAGCGGATTCACAGGATGTGTTTTATTGTTTTCAATTTCCTGATCATCCTCTTATTCAAGTCTTTATACTGTTTAAGATACATTGAGGTCAGCAAATTTCCCTGCAGGATTGTTGTTTTGCTTAGAAAATCGGACGAAAATAATAGAAACAAAAATTAGATTTGTACGATGTGTTAGGTTTTTTTTTTATATTGTCCTAATTTATTTTTAGCTTGACTCTTCGAAGTTTTATTCTGTTATATTATTTGAGTGATTGATATTGAACTAAAAGTGAATGTCCCCAATCATAAATTACCAGTACTAATAATTTTTCTAACTCTTTAAAAAATATTTCATAGTTATTCCCCTTTCAGTTCAATATTTATGGTACATAAACGAATAAGTTAGTTTTTTTTATTAATTTTCTCCTTTTCCATTCACTTGTTAATATTTTTCCTGATTGCACATGAATGTTGCTTTTTCTCCAAAAACTGCTTGAGTGATTTCATTGAAACTTCACTGGAGTCTTTGTCACCAAGTCTTGTTGTGCATATTGTCAAGAGTTTTCACTCGGATTATTTTTGGCAGAATTATGGGCCCTTGCATTTTGGTGGCATATTTCAATTTTCAGTGACAGCTGACATGTTTAGTGTTACTGTTCTCCATGAATAACATGCAAAAAAGCTAACTTTGCCAAACACTTGGTCACCAGGTTGAATGGTTAAAAAATCTTCTTGTCTGATCAAATCTCCTAAATACTGTCAATTGTTTCTCCATAAACAACAAGCATTTTGTTGTTTTGGCCAGGAATGTGCAATTATAATTACTTTTGACCAATAGAAAGCTTTTCTGCTTGTAAAAACTTGTAGTTAAACAATTCCAGAAGTGTTGTGTCTTGGTGAATGATACGAGGGGTGTTCCAAAAGTATAGTGCAACCATGACACTGATATTTGCTTTAGCCAAAAAGTAGGCTAGTATTCTCTAGTAAACTTATTAAAAGTTCTATAAAGTTCTCAATTTTGACTCTGGTAAATGAAATTTTTAGGCTTGTTAGACAACAGGTTTTATGCTGACAGCAGAAATTCATATAATGTGTTTACATTAATCAATATAAGTCCTGGAATGACTTTTGCATTACTTTTCGAACACCCCTCATATTCAATTAAGATAAAACATTTCTTAAGTGCTTCTAGATTCACTGTGTTCTTAGTGCTACTGACTTTGATCTCTCAATTGGGTCATGAAATACATTTCAGCCCATAGCTTATAATGTTATGATATTTAATCCTTATACTCATTTGCCAGTAACATAAAAGAGCACAAAATTGTTGTAATGACAATTTTCTGTTGATAGTTTCGTGAGTTGGAAAAATTAAACTATTATTCAGCTACAGCTTTATTAGTTTTTTCTTCAGCAGTGTTGGGCAATATCTGTTTTAATAAGCTTCATGCTTTTATGACTGAAATATCTGAAATTTCAGCTTTCATTAACAGTTTTCCAGGAATATTGAAAGGAAATATTGTAAGCAAGTGTTAACAAATTGGTGTAGTGCCTTACTAATCAAGGTTGATAAATGCGACAAGAACTATATATCAAGGGGTGGTGGTCTGACACTGTGTAAACCATAGTGATCTGTTACTGTGATAGATATTTATTTAGCTTAACTTTGGAATGACTGGTCTACTCCAAAACTCTACTCCTAGACTCCACTCCATACTTTATAATATGCTATTTCCAAGATATGTTTTGGAGAAAACAACTACTTCAGATTCAAAATCTCAGAATCTGTATATTGTGACATTATTGCATTAGGTATTGACCAGTGGATTCTTATGATGCATTTTTCTATTGTTTGCAATTTCCTAATGGACTTAGGCTGAACACTTCTGTGGACAGTTTGATTGATGGATCTGGCCATTTGTTAAGAGATTAAATCAATCCCAGTAAATCAAGTTACATGGGAAGAATAAGCAACACATGACAGTAGTGCAAAGAAAATTCTGTGCCCAAGATCATAAAACTAAATCAGGAGACCAGTCTCAAATCTCAAGCATCTGATTCACTGAAATGGCGACCAGCCGCCATTTTGCCCTGCTTGAGATTTGTGACTGGTTTTCATTCTCAGTTTTATAACCTTCGGACTGTTTTCAAACAGTGGAATATCATTTTTATTTTCACTGATTTTTTCACGTTGGTATCCAAACTCATATAACATACCAAATGTGAACGTTTAGAGAACGGGCTCAAATTTGTATATTTGACATCATGACGTCAAGTCATAAGCAAAGCGGTTTTGACGCCATTTCTTGCAACTTTTCTATCAAATTCACTCATTTTGCTCTAAAAGCATAAAAAAAGAAAATTTGATTTTACCAGTGTAAGATAGAAATATATTTCACTCGTGAACTCTGGAATTTTGTATTTTCACTCGTGGCTTCACCACTCGTGAAAATACGAATTCCGGAGCTCACTCTGTGAAATATATTTCTTTATTATACTGCAAAGAAATTTCCTTGAATTTGATTGGATAATTTGCCGCTGATGTATATCCGTATTTACAGATTGGCCGTAGATATGAACTGCACGTGCCTTAATTTCCCCGTCTGGCCTCCCACCTTTTTTTGTCGTCCGCCATTTTGTTTTGAATTTCCGTAAAAATGCATAATTTGAAGCCGATCTTGTAAATTATAAAGCAGTATGCTTAGGGATTTCTAAAATTGTTACAGAAAATATTTCTGTTATGTTTTTAACGTTGAAAACAATCAGATTATTTTCAAATTTTGTGAATAAAAATCAAATGGATAATCCATTCAATTTCTATAGAAGTGACGTCATGCAGGTAAATTAATGACGTCAGACATGTAATTATTGAGGTTCTCATAAGGGAAATCAGCCATTTGGCATTAAATAAGTGAAATAATCGAAAAATCGATGTTTTCTTATTAATTTTGTCTGAAAAAGTCTTTGCAGTATAATAAAACAATTATTTGGTTCCTTGAAAGGGTATGTGAGGATATATTGCCGGTCTGGGTGTCATATTATCCCTCGCCTGCGGCTCGGGTAATATGACACCCAGACCGGCAATATATCCTCACATTCCCTGTCAAGAAACCAAATAACTATATAATCTTACACTGGTAAAAACAAATATCCTCTATATCTATGAAGGAAAGGGTTAATAGAATAGTTATTACTGCCATTAACCCAGATTTAGGTATGAACTGAAGTGCTAGATAAAAAGTGCCTACTCCTTTCCCTAAAGCCCATCCCCTCCTACCCCCATCTACACCCTGCGCTATATTTTCTTGGAAAAATTGTTTATTTACGATACAGTCCTCTCAGCAATATTAAGACATAACTATTAGGACACCTGAAAAACTATTCTACAAATTTGAAGCTTCCTGTAAGTTTCCATCCCTGCCATCACTACCTAACTCTATCCATACATGTTCGGACTTTCCCAGAACCCCAATTGTACTTAATGTGTTGCACCCATATCTTATTGATCCATCATCAATAACACTGCTTTCTAGCAATGATCTTGAATCTGATTTGATCTTAACATAAAAATACATGTTATCACTTAAACATAATTGCACATGAAATTGGTATAATCCCGAAACGGGTGCAGTGATCATCCCTGAAGTGTTGTTGTAGGCTGATCCATTGTTCAGAGTTACTGCTGTGAACACAAACTTTTCTCCAAGTGATGGATAACAGTTTGTTAGATTGTGAGCTTCAAAGGCAATAATTGGTGTTGAACCTGAAAGAAGATTTCAAACCTGTAATTAATATTAAAATTATATATTTCTCTGTGCTTGTATAATAGTATATATGTGGGGAGGGAGGGGAGGGGAAGAGCCTTTAAGTCAGAAGACAGTATTGAACTTGTAACCCAAAGACCTAACAATGGCTGTGAACAATGTGCTGCTGAAGCCAGACTCCCCCCCCCCCCCCCACAAGACTTCCAAACTCAGACCTTTGTCTAGTGGCCACAAAACATTGGTCATATTTCATTTAATGATTACAATTGAATATAATAGTTTCATTAAAAATATACAAAATGTAGGAATTCTGGCTTATCTTGTAACACTGAGCCAATGAAAATTGTAAAAAAAACTTACACATTTATCTCTAACATGAGATGTATCCAGTTTATTGACAAAATCATCTAGAAAGTAATCATGTTTGGAGAAAATTTATTGACTTTGCTTGGACTGCGCCTGTACTCATTATCAGGTTTTCTTTTTTCGGTAGTACTTACCATGATTTTGTAATTGCTGTAAGCTTAAGTGAGTTTGATCTGACATATTCTTGAAGCTCCCCTTCAACTCACTGAACTGTTTGGTTAAGTTTGCCATCTCCACCCTATTCTGATCTATTGCTGATGTTATCTGATATGAAATATTTCTTTGTAAACCCTCCTGCAAGTCATTGAAGTGTTTAGATAAATTGGCAAGCATCATATTTTGGTTAATTCCTGATGATGCATTACTTTGCCTGCAGGCATCAAGGCATTTGTGATTGAGCATTGCTACTTCACTCTTGAGATGTGCCACATTACTTTCCAGATGCCCAGTTTTGTTTCTTTCCCTAAGTAATTCCTTCTCCACTTCAACATGAAATCTTTCCATTAGATTGATTTGTCAGACATTTGATTCACCAAGTTTTCTAGATGCCCAGTTTTGTTTCTTTCCTTAAGTAACCCCTTCTCCACTTCAACATGAAATCTTTCCATTAGTTTGATTTTGTCAGACATTTGATTTACCAAGTTTTCCAGTTGGTGTCTGGTCGCTTTCTCTTCAGCAAGGATGTTGATGAAATCTTGCAAATACCTGTCATTTGAACTACCTTAGTTCTGATTGTTGATGGAACCAGGTACTGTTGTTGGATTCTTTGTGAGCAAATCTTCCATTAGAAAGCCTTTTGAAACTTCCAGTCGTTGAAGAAAAACAATAACCAAAAAGACACTTTGCAAATACATTTTGATGGTTTGTAATATTATGTCTGGTGCAATCTGTGTATTTCTCTGTATCAAAGCAAATGTACAAGTACAAATTACAAAGTTAAATGATTAAAACTGTAGATGACACACAACCCTATTGCTCAAAAGTTAAAGGTACCAGTTCACATAGAACGAAAATTGCTAGTGATTTCAAATATCAAAATTAATAATATTTAACTGTAGAAGACCTGTAAACAAAGAGAATGTGATGTTATATTCTTACACAAGCAATGTACAAGTGAATATTTATAGCTGAATTTGTTTAAACAATACAGTAAAATCACTCAACAATTCAAAATGTACTGATAACTGTGGTATCATTATTTTTCATGATGGTTTAATTCGCTCAACTGTAAAAGAGCAAATTCAAACCCTAGCGAAATCAAACCCTAGCTAAATCAAACCATTGAATAACTAGTCTTATAAAAATTTGAATAAAGGTGTGCCATTTTATTCCCATACGACAATATCATTCATGTCTTTAGCACAAAAATTGATCCCAGCAAAAATAGATGTTGCCACAGTGTCCAAAAGTTTGGTGAAATTTCTGCTTTTCATTTGTTTATAGGCATAACTTACTAGTACAATAAATATTATGTATTTGACCCCATAGCAGTTGAGACATTGAAGTGAACCTCTCTAAACTGAATAGACAGCTTTAAGAGTTGAAAGTACCAGTGACATGTCGTCAGATCCTGATAACCTAGTGGTTTTCCGGAGATTTTAATCAGATTGAATTACAATAAAATTATAGTGGCCTTGATGGAATCAGAAGTATCTTTAGTAGAAAGTGATAGTTTATCGGGCAGATGAATATAATTAAGTACTTTGTACGGGGTCATGATTTATAACCCACATATTTATTTGATAATTGTCATGTGATTATGACTGACTTGATCTAATAGTACATGTTCAGTGGTGATAATGAAGATAAAATCAGTGTTGATAATTTCTTTACAAAGTCCTTTCTGATTGGCAGATTATATAAATGTTAAAAATTTACCTTAATAAGTTTTAAAATAACACCAAGTACCGTAAAATTCATTTTAAAAGCCTCTGGGGCGTGACATTTTCTGAAAGGTGGGGGCGCTTATTATTTATATGAGTTTTTTTTTAATACAGATTCTGAATGATATTGGAAAATATCAAAAAATTCAAATTTTCTCTAAAAATAACATGAGGGGCATTTATTAGGGAAAGGGCATTTATTAGGAGTTTTACAGTATCTATTTTTTTGTGTTCCCCTTTCAAAGCAAAGTAAGGATCACTTTGTCCTTGAAAATTGGTTTGTCTTTGCAATTTCTTTATATTTCTTCATCAAACTTCCACATTATATTGCTTATGACATGGTTTTGATGGAGCCAGAATTTTTAGTTCTAGGTCATATTTGACTGAGTTAATCCCCTTTTTTTTCACAAAACTTTATGTTGGATATAACTGTCCAATTTCTTAATAATTTCCATCAGACTTTCACATTTTTGTCAAAGTACCCAAGGGCAACAGATGTTGTTTAACTAAACACACCCATCTAGTGAATTTTAAGAGCCGCTTAGCCTTCTGTTTGTTTGTACTAGGGCAACTGGATTTGGTGGCTGCAAGCAAAAATTATGTTTATGAATACATGGTTTGCATGCTGTCACAGAATCCATCATGGATTGCTCTTTGCAGATACACAGTTTTCTTTTTAAAATCTCTGAAGGAAAACTACAAATGGGCCAAACCTTACAAATTGTGAATGTAAGTCTGTTGGAAATAATTTAGTAGTTTTTGACCTTGAACAGGCTCAGGCACACTGAGTCTGCAATATTTTGATTAGTTGTTGTGTTCAGGGGCTTTCTATTAGATGAAAAGGGAAAATAGAAAGCCACCAAACATGACAAATATGAAAATATTGCACAGTCTCTGTTTGATTGAGCCTGTTTTTGGGCAGATGTTCCTTTTTCATCTATTTATTTATTTAAGACAGTATTGACTGAAGAAACTGCTTAAACATTTAAAATAATGGAGTTGGGTAATTATTTTTGTGTACAAACTGTTTGTAGTTTTCAAAATTGCATGAAATGACTCTAGTTTTTTTAGCTATTGAAGTGGAGGATAAACAATTCAAAGAAAAGATACTATCTTTAATAGGAATCTAATTGTCAGCATTATTTATTGTCAAACAGACTCCTTTGATGTCTGTTATTTTAAGTTCTTTGCAAATATTGAACAAAGGCTGCAATGGAGGTCTAAGTATTTTGTATGGGCAGCACAACGGATGATGTTTATTATTAGCTACATCAGCAAAAAAACATACCCTTAAGCCATTAACATGAGAAAGAAGAATTTGTCATCTTAGTGCAAACAAAGTATACAGTAATTATGCTAAATGTCAGCGTTAATATTGGGACACCATTATTTACCGTAATTGTGCTAAATCTTGGGACAGTGTTAATATTGGGACACCATTATTTACCGTAATTGTGCTAAATCTTGGGACAGCGTTAATATTGGGACACCATTATATACTGTAATTGTGCTAAATCATGGGACAGTGTTAATATTGGGACACCATTATTTACCGTAATTGTGCTAAATCGTGGGACAACGTTAATATTGGGACACCATTATGTACTGTAATTGTGCTAAATCTTGGGACAGCGTTAATATTGGGACACCATTATTTACCGTAATTACTCTAAATATTGGGACATTATTATTTCCCGTAATTCTGCTAAATCCTGGGACAGCTTTAATATTGGGACACCATTATTTTTCATGAAATTAAATATTTATTGCCTCCCTATAAATTGGGACACTTTTCCATGCTGTCTGATTAGGATCTGCACTGGTTGCAGTTTGGTCAGAAGTAACCTAACAAATCATAAAGCGAACAGTGCAGATTCTGATCAGTTGGCACGGATGTGCCCGGCTGATCTGGATCTACACTGTTCGCCTAGTGTTGCAGATTTGGACAAATATCATAATCGATTATCGAATCGAAATTCCTAGAAGAAATGGATTTAAATCGGAAAATAATCGAAAACTTTGACACAGGCTTTGAAGGTTAATGCCTGTGTTTTAATATGCACCTTTAATGTTTAATTATGTTCTATAAACTAGCTACTTTAAATGTAAATAAGACAATTGAGAGAATCAATTCAATTAAACACTATACAGTCATTATGTAAATAACAGAACCTACATTCTTGTACAGCTATAATGTTAACTTGAAAATCTACAGAAGGTTAGTCTGGGTGCTATGTTGTGTGACATGAATGCTTTGCCCTATTATTAGGGTTAGTTTTCTCAAAAACTAATTATGTAAAGGACTTCAAATACACTGTGACAAGCTGCAATTTCAAAGGCATTGAAAAGTATGAGCAAAGTAATACAGTGCTTTTTTCTGCGAGAAATCAAGAACAAAAATACATAAACTAAGTACTTTAAATTCTGCTGGAAAAATTTCCATGCTAGTTTTGTTTCAAAGTTGAAGCAGAATTCTAATAGAATTCAGTATGAAAGTGCATCAACATGATCTTGGATTGATGACTGAACATGTTCAATTGTTAATGCATTTGTAAATTATGATAGCATCACATACAGATGTAATCCCATTTGGTAGTAAAGTATTTTAAATAATCACTATTCAAGAGACAACTACACCCTTTAACTTGAACCTTTATTTGCTAACAATTTCAGACACAATCATAGTATTGGGATATTGGTTGCAAATCATGAACAATCATTGGCTGGAATCATTTGCCACTTCCAATGTGATTTCATGGATAAGAACCAATTTATGAAAAAGCTTAGTGTATCATTCACAAAATGGTAGTAGCTTACAAAATTACCCCTTACTGTTGTGTGCTTGCTGCCACTTTTAACATAAAATTTGGAGTTTTAAAGATAAAATATAACATCATTCTTTCAATTTTTTTTTACATGTACTAAACATTGAATGAAAATAGGATGAGAGAACAATGCTTTGCAAAAACTATATCCAGTCAAAAGTGGAAAAAATCAAATTTGTGTGCATCAAAATGCAAAATCTGCACCTATTTGAATCCCTGCAACTCCCAAAACAGTTTGTAAATGGAAAAAAAATACCTACAAGGTCAACAAAATTTATGACTTGTACAAATAAAGGACTACAATATGCCTTATTATGCTGTACTTAACTGACAGTGGTAAACATCAATATAAATCGATTATGACGGAATGACATCAATTATCAAATCGAAAAGGCATTCATAGACGATTAAGCGATTTTAATCGATAATCATTACATCACTATGTTCGCCCATGCAATAAAGGTATATCTATAGAGGAAAGGGTTAAGGATTGGGTTTTTTTCAGTGTGTATATGTTCAAGGACATTTTCAGAAACAGTATGTTTTCTCCCAAAATTTTGATATACAAAATATATTAGTTATAATTATTTAAACGGTCCCAAGACATAGGGTGATTACGGTAACCCTGTTAAATTAAATGGTACTTTTTCTTTTTTTGCACTAAGGTGATGAATTAATGCTAAGGCATTAATAAGGCTTAAAGCGTGTTATGCATATCAAAAATGACAATCTTTATGGAGCAGCAAATTTTTCAAATGGATGAAAAGGGAAAGTTGAAAGCCACAAAACACGACAAATAGAAAATATTGCAGGCTCAGTTTAATCTATCCTGTTCATTGGCTGTAATGAAAATGCATATTACTGCCCACACTGCCTAGTCCTGGGTTGAGCGTATGGCTTTAATCCATCCCAAATGATAGAATGCATAACATGGCGGTGAACATGGAACCTTCTACACTTGTCACTAAAACGTTGTTTTTACTCTTTTTTGAATAAATTCAGTTGTTGTTCCACAGCCCAGACCAAATGTTCTCCAATACAAAATTGAAACAGTCTTAAAAAGACTTTTATCATAGCAAAGTGCAAGAGGAGTGTAATGGGAACTTTAAGCAGTTCTAATTGGGTAGTTGACATTTTGTTTCCAATGTCCTTTTTATTCAGCAAAGTACATTTTTTATTGTTACAGTCAAAAATTGTTAAACCACTAGGGACACTTCTAGCTCATTTAGTGACTTGAAATCATGTTTTCTTCTTTGTTGCAAATTTTCTTCTGTTAGTTGTTCTCCATTTCTTTGGACTATTTTAGGACAAAAAAAAACACCCGCAGCAAATGTTGAAGAAATAGTGTTAGATTGGATCTATATTTGACCATGTGTTTGTGTGTTATTAGTGCAATTTCCACTCATTTTCTATCCTTTTCTTTATTGTTTTGAGCTGATTTATTAGAAGAGAAAACAAAATAGGAAGTATTTAATATTTCTGTTTGTTTGTATGTTGAAAGGAAGTTCTACCAAGGGCTTCAAATATAATTTAAACAACTCAACTGTTTTTCATCACCAAATGAAAACAATCAAATATGGATTCAATCCTTATATTTACAAACATAATTACTTTAATTTATACAGAAATTGTGAGAAGAATTCATGATATTATGACTTTCTCAAATAGCTGCTGGAACATTCACATTGACAACATAGTGAATGACAGCATGCTTTTTCGAAGCAACTCGTGGCAAAATGTGTGTGCTGGTTGACATCACACATCAAAACATTGTACATAGTCCTATAAAGTGTAAGTGGCTTTTCTTAAGCCACGCCTCTAAAAGTAATAAATCACACTGCGTAGCATTAGAAATTATGGTTCATTAGGTGAATAAGACTTCATCGCAGAGGACGAAGTTTAAGTGTAGAAATTTTAAAAATGGAAACCAGTGCTACCAGTTCTTGTACTTGGAAACCAAAATAACTTTTCAGATGTGTTTATTAAATTCTATACTTAACAATGTCTTTTCTATGTACTTGGTCGCCCCCAATTACTCCTCAGATTTGTAGAGAATTGATAGATTAACTGCTAATTTTGCTACAAAATCAGGAATTGAATCAATCATTCTGTCCGCAGAATTGTAGATAAAGATTCTATTAGGAACTGGGAATAACAGAAATACTGAATCCTTTACTCTGATAGGATACGGCTTTTATTCAAATTAGGGATCAATGTAGAACCGAATCAGCCAGTGCACCTGTTCAATCTGATCAGGATCTACACTGTTCACATTAATATTAACGGTCTAGATCCATATCTGTGCCATCTGATCTGGATCTACACTGTTCACATTAATATTTATTAGGATATTTCTGACCAAGAAGTGAACAGTCTAGATACAGAGTACAGGCACATCTGTGCCATCTGATCTGGATCTACATTTTCAACTTTATAATTAAGGTTATTTATAACCAAGTTGCAAATAATATAGATCCAGTTCACATGGATTGGATGTGCCATCTGATCAGGATCTACATTTTCAACTTTATAATTAAGGTTATTTATAACCAAGTTTCAAATAATATAGATCTAGTTCACATGGTTTGGATGTGCCATCTGATCTGGATCTACATTTTCAACTTTATAATTAAGGTTATTTATAAGCAAGTTGCAAATAATATAGATCTAGTTTACATGGATTGGATGTGCCATCTGATCTGGATCTACATTTTCAACTTTATTATTAAGGTTATTTATAACCAAGTTGCAAATAATATAGATCATAGTTCACATGGATTGGATGTGCCATCTGATCTGGATCTACATTTTCAACTTTATTATTAAGGTTATTTATAACCAAGTTGCAAATAATACAGATCTAGTTCACATGGATTGGATGTGCCATCTGATCTGGATCTACATTTTCAACTTTATAATTAAGGTTATTTATAACCAAGTTGCAAATAATACAGATCTAGTTCACATGGATTGGATGTGCCATCTGATCTGGATCTACATTTTCAACTTTATTATTAAGGTTATTTATAACCAAGTTGCAAATAATATAGATCTAGTTCACATGGATTGGATGTGCCATCTGATCTGGATCTACATTTTCAACTTTATAATATAGGTTATTTATAACCAAGTTGCAAATAATATAGATCTAGTTCACATGGATTGGATGTGCCATCTGATCTGGATCTACATTTTCAACTTTATAATTAAGGTTATTTATAACCAAGTTGCAAATAATATAGATCTAGTTCACATGGATTGGATGTGCCATCTGATCTGGATCTACATTTTCAACTTTATAATTAAGGTTATTTATAACCAAGTTGCAAATAATATAGATCTAGTTCACATGGATTGGATGTGCCATCTGATCTGGATTTACACTTTTTACTCACATGATAATACCCATATCACATGGAGTACAGACAGTATCATTAAATTTTGCGGGGACAAATTTTCGCCCTAAACTCGCAAATTACAATTCGCAGGGGCACGAATTCGCACAGTTGTATTTTTCTATTAAAACACACCGTTTAATGGTTAATTTTCTCTAAAGTTGAATTTGGCGCAATTGCCCTTTGAGTGAAATATGCGAAAACTAAACTTGCGGGAAATAAAATGATACCAGTATAGTGTTAATTGGAATCATTGTATCAATAAATAACCTGTCTTTTGCATTTTGCTCCTGGAATATCTTTGGTCACCAATGTTGGAAAATAACAGGATAGCATGTCAGTAACATCTACTGGTCAGTTAATAATGCCAGTGATTTCTCTCCGGAAATTTCATTTTGTTTTCTCAGAAATTATTCATTCTGTTCATACTTCAGATACAAAAATGACAGGTCTGATTTGTTTATTGTAAACAGTTTAGACAAAATTGACTTAGGTTTGGATATGTTATACTGTTGATGTCCTCCGTAACTTCTGTCTCAAGAAATTGAAAAGATATAGTCTTAACCCTTAACTCTGTGTATAGGCCTTTTGTCTTATTTGTCTTAGGCAATAGGAAATTAATTCCTAGTAGATAATAGGCCTTTTGTCTTATTTGTCTTAGGCAATAGAAAATTAATTCCTAGATTCTCATCAAAATTTTGGGAAAATGTGGGCAAGTGGGTGGGTTATATTTTTTATTTATCATTCTCACAGTTTCCAACGACGCTTGTATAGTGCAAAGATAAATAAGTGTCTAGCCGACTATGAATTGCTGATTCGCACTTAAATGTTTTATACTGTGTTTTTGTACTCTACCGATTGGTAATCGCAATGTAAATATTTATGTACAGTCTAACCTGACCTAACGGTCACCTCCGAACTGCGGTCACCTCTATTTAGCGGCCATTTTGTGACGCCCCCGACAAATTTCCTTCTATTCTATCACTTAATTCTGCGGTCACCTCCCATCCGTGGTCAGCGGCTACCAAAATTGCCTCCTGGTCATGAAATTAAACCCCCTACAGCGGCCATTTTTTATTTTCTGCGAAGATGTTGGATACTCTTCATTAGGGCATCACGTGACCGCTAAAAAGCGCGCACCTGCTTCCGATTATAGCTTATCAATACGCTTTTAAACAAGCCGTCGTAATTGCTAATTAATTATCGTGACCGCTAAGCGCGATATTTTTATATTTGATAATTGATAATGAATGGTTTACTAAAATTTTAATATTGTTTCCAGTTTAGCTATTTGCATAAAAGTGCGAACAGTGTTATTAATTAAAGATGTTTACATAGCTTGGCTACTGTTGAACTTTATCGGAAAGTAGGTGCGAAAAACAACCGTTCAGTAACCATTTGGCATCCTTGATTTTTAAGGTGACCCAGTGTTTGGACAGCAATTCAACAATTTTATGACAGTTTGCTTATTAAAGACACGTAGTAAACAATAATCATCATATCCTTAAGAAAAAATTTTCAACGATTGTCTGCACGATACACAACGACCGTCATTGTCTTTATCGATTAACGTGGTATTGACATTGTTACTTCCCTTTTATTCCCTTTCCATTATGCAAAATTTGCCTTCGATAGATTTTTACTATCTTTTTATGGGGAAAACGGGATCCACGGGTCGACCGCGATATAATATAACTTTTCTGGATTTTGCAATTTAGCTGAGCTCTACTGTATATTGAGACAAACAAGCTGTATCAATACAGTACAAGTCCGGTTCATAACAGGCTTCACATTTCATTCCTCTTCTTCTGACCCTCCGATCAGAGGTCACCTGCCTACAGCGGCCAAATTGGCTGCTTCCCTTGGCTGGCTGCTACACTAGGGTTAGACTGTACGCATTTAAAAACAACAACAAAAAAACCCATTCAGTCAGAGTGATTTTCGAGGGGCGTTCGGAGATGAGAATCTAGAAATTAATTTTCTATTGCCTTACCTGTGCTGTCTGATCAGGATCTACACGGTTAGCTACTTTGTCAGAATTAATCTAATAAATCAAAAGGCGACCAGTGTAAATCCTTATCAGATGGCACAGATGTGCTGGCTGATCTGGATCTACACTGTTCACCTATGCCATAAATGTGTATTTATGGAGGAAAGTATTAAACAATATATTATGTTCATGTAGAGTTGATCTTGTGACATTGTTTTCTGTGGGACAGATAATGATCTTGTGACATTGTTTTCTGTAGGACAGATAGTGATCTTGTGACATTTTTTTCTGTAGGACAGATAGGGATCCTGTGACATTTTTTTGTGGGACAGATAGTGATCTTGTGACATTGTTTTTTGTAGGACTGATAGTGATCTTGTGACATTGTTTTCTGTAGGACAGATAGTGATCTTGTGACATTGTTTTCTGTAGGACAGATAGTGATCTTGTGACATTGTTTTCTGTAGGACAGATAGTGATCTTGTGACATTGTTTTCTGTAGGACAGATGGTGATCTTGTGACATTGTTTTCTGTAGGACAGATAGTGATCTTGTGACATTGTTTTCTGTAGGACAGATAGTGATCTTGTGACATTGTTTTCTGTAGGACATATAGTGATCTTGTGACATTGTTTTCTGTAGGACAGATAGTGATCTTGTGACATTGTTTTCTGTAGGACAGATAGGGATCTTGTGACATTTTTTGTGGGACAGATAGTGATTTTGTGACATTGTTTTCTGTAGGACTGATAGTGATCTTGTGACATTGTTTTCTGTAGGACAGATAGTGATCTTGTGACATTTTTTCTGTAGGACAGATAGTGATCTTGTAACACTGTTTTCTGTAGGACAGATAGGGATCTTGTGACATTTTTTTCTGTAGGACAGAGGGTTATCTTGTGGCATTGTTTTCTATGGGACAGAGGGTCATCTTGTGGCATTGTTTTCTGAGGGACAGAGGGTCATCTTGTGTCATTGTTTTATGTGGGACAGAGGGTCATCTTGTGGCATTGTTTTCTGTGGGACAGAGGGTCATCTTATGGCATTGTTTTCTGTTGGACAGAGGGTCATCTTGTGGCATTGTTTTCTGTGGGACAGAGGGTCATCTTGTGGCATTGTTTTCTATTGGGCAGATGGTGATCTTGTGACATTGTTTTCTGTTTGACAGAGGGTGAACTTATAACATTGTTTTCTGTAGGACAGTGAGTTGATATATTTTTAGTGTTCTGTTCAAATTATTGCAGATTGGTGTCATACAGTTTATTATTGTCATATTGCAGATTGGTGTCATACAGCATATTAGTGTCATATTGCAGATTGGTGTCATACAGCTTATTAGTGTCATATTGCAGATTGGTGTCATACAGCATATTAGTGTCATATTGCAGATTGGTGTCATACAGCTTATTAGTGTCATATTGCAGATTGGTGTCATACAGCTTATTAGTGTCATATTGCAGATTGGTGTCATACAGCATATTAGTGTCATATTGCAGATTGGTGTCATACTGTAGATTGGTGTCATTTAGTAGATAAGGGTCATACTGCATATACCATAAAATTCCTTTTAAATGCCCCTAGGGGCATTACGTTTCCTGAAAGGGGTGCGCTCATTATTTATATAAATTTTTTTATATTAATATTAGATTCTGATGGATATAGACTAAAAATATTGTGTCACATTTCAGCTTGGTGTCATATTGCAGATTGGTGTCATATTGCAGATTTGTATCATATTGAAGTTTGGATTGCAAGCTGATTCATGAAAGTAAATGTCAATATGTGAGATGATTGAATATTGGGAATTCTAGTGTATGAGAAGTTGACATTAAGTAAGTCTCAACAAATTACTGAAATACCAGACAGTACTTGACTGGAATCAAGGTTTAAATGAGTCAACAATGAGTGATGGTTATTTAACTGAGATTTGAAACCAGTCTCAAATCTCAAGCATCTGATTGGCTGAAATGGCAACCAGTCACCATTTCAGCCAACCAGATGCTTGAGATTTGAGACTGGTTTCCATTCTCAATTTATAATGTTGGGGAAATGAGTAATGGTTAACCGGTCAAATTATACCAACAAGGGACTGATGAAGTATTATGTCTGCAACAATAGAATGCCAGGGAATATGTCTGTGCTGAATAATGTGATACAAAATGTCACATCCATCAGAACAGATGATTACATTAGGGGCTTTTGGATTCATTCTGGGCATAAAATGCATGCTTTATTGTCTTGGGTTAACATAAATCTTGGAATAATTGTCAGTATGTAATAAGGTTTAGAGCTGTCAAGAGACATAACCCTTTACTGCATACACACACATTTTATCACATACCGTAAAATTCCTTTTAAACGTGTTGTGCTTATTTTTTATATTAATAATCATTTTTATTTTAATATTAGATTCTGAAGGATATTAGATAATATAGATTAACTAATTTTTCCCTGAAAAATAACATGGGGGGGGGGGGGGGCGTTTATTAGAGTAGGTGCGTTTAATAGGAATTTTATGATATGCAGCGAGTATAGATCCAGATTAGCCAGCACATCTTTGCTCTCTGATAAGCATCTGCACTGTTTACTTTTTGTTCAGAAATAAACTTTTAAGTTAAAAAGTGAACAGTGCAGATCCTGATCATATCTCAGGGATGTGCCAGCTGATCTGGATCTAAAATTTTCTTCCACACCACAAAGGCATTTATATGGAGGTAAGGGTTAAGGTGAGTGAGTTTTAATCCACGCTGTCTATTCAGGATCTACACTGTTTGCTTTTTAATGCAGTAGTTTTTTTCTGACCATGTAGATCCTGTCCAGACAGCACAGAAGTTCAGCAGATCTGGATCTGAACTGCATGGAACACCAAATTCTTTTTAAAATTATCAGATATAGACCTAAAAGGAGTGATGAAAACTGGTCTCCAGTTATAGTTTTATGATCTTGGAGGGCATACAAAGTGATGTAAAATAGTACATAGAGTAAAAAAAAAGTTCTTCATTATTTAGTGCTTTTATTTATTTGAAGTCTGGACAAATTATAAGAGATGATGAGAGAGGACTTTGAATGCCAATAGCATAATCATATTAAAGTTCATCATAAGAGATCAATCAAGTAATATAACAGTTTGTCTGCAATAGGCTACACTTTGGGAGTGATTTTGTGATTGGTGATATTTATTATACTGTGAATTTTATTAGGAAATACATACGAAGTGTGAGGTTTGAAGTATGAAGTGTGAGGTATGAAGTTTGAAGTGTGAGGTTTGAAGTATGAAGTGTGAGGTATGAAGTCACCATGGGTCTTTCGTAATTTATTATTATTTCTTGGTTGCTATAGTGGGAGCATTCTATTTCTCATGTGTTTAAGAACTCACATATTTTGCTCATGATTATTGGTTGACCGAGCTGAATTGGGGATGTTTACAATTATTAATAGAATGTAAACACAGGTTAAGGCAAATTTACACATTAAAAGTACTATTTTGCCAATTTGTAACACATCCCCCCAATAGCACAGTGGTTTATGCATCCGTCTGGCATAGGCCTAACTTTTTTTCGACACAGGTTCGATTCACACCGACACTCAGCTTTTAAGGAAATATTTTAGATTAATATTTTTTAATTGCAGTTATTTCTAAGTATTGTATATATTGTGCTTCAGTTTATTTTATCGCGGAAATAATTTTTGTGTAAAAAATAAAACAAGAATGTAAAAAATAAAAATGTTTCGAACTTACAACCTATAACAGCGTTGCTACCATTGCATTTCAAATTGACTGCGTCTTAGACTACTCAGCTTATGGGACAAGTAGTTGGGAGCTTCACGCTTTGTATTAAACAACAATAAAAATATTAATTAATCATTCACATGTAACACCGATGTAAACATTGCAAAATTACTTTTGTCCAGTAATAATTGGCGGGAATTTAAACCCCAGCAGATTTATGCAATGTTATAATATTTCCTAGTAGAAAAATATAATTGTGGGAATTTATGCCCGCACAAATAATATTATTTGCGGCATTGTGAAAATTTGTTCCCGCCACTTTTCATGAGAATTACTACTGGAAACATATTCAACTTGCCAATATGTGCAATAAGGGCATAAACAGAGTATCATATGACTGCCAACTTGTCAATTGGTCTCTTCTAGGTCAAAAATAACAGAAATGTATGTAAACATGACCAGTGTAGATCCTGATTAGACTACATGGATGTGCAGAATGGTTAGATTCTACACTGGCTGCAAAATGGGATATAAGCCATATCCATGATTCATAGTTTTGGGTTATGATCATGGGACCTACCATCATTTTTTGAATATAAGCCACACTTTTTTCCCAGAATTTGGTGGTAAAAGGGGGTGCGGCTAATGCATAGGATTGGCTGCTTATACATTGCGTTAAGCCATTTTCATCTGTTCCCTCAGGTTTTCGGGGGTTGCGGCTTATACATGAGTGCGGCTTATATTCTAACAATGATATTTCTGTGTAATGCAATGATGATGCATGAATATTCCTGATAATTTTAGATAAAAAAACACAATAAAAACTTATAAAAAGGGCTAAGTGCGAAAAAAATTCTATTGTAGAATAAAATATGAACCAGAAAGAATATTTTTGCACTAAGCTGTCAAATTAAGAAATCTCTGTCATTTCTGCATGCAAGAGGCATAAAGTTTATTCCCATTAGAATGCAAGCAATCTGTTAATGCTTGAGAAATAGGTGTGTACTAGTTCTCCTGAATGTGGCGCAAGTTCACGTCTGGAATATATCACCATATTTAACCAGATCTCAGTCGCACAAGAGACTTTAAAGTTAAATAAATAAATTATTTGTCTGCTGCAGAAGAACTGGGAATGAATTTGTGATTACCATGACTGATGAAAAACCAGACAGTGTTTAACTTTTAAATGAGAGTTAAATTATTGCTATTAAAGAAGGCTTGAAACTATTCTCCATGTCTTACACTATCTCTTTTGACATAAACTCAATGCTGACTTATCAGTAACATATTTGTTAGCTCTTTTTTTGGTTTTTAATGGTCCAGAAACTGGTCCACAGCATTATTAAGAATGTCATAATTGCTAAGATTTGACTCAAAAGTACATTATTTGTAACCTTTTAAATTTTGACTCAGAAAGACATTGATTGCTAAGAATAGACTAAAGACTTAGACTTGGATACTAGTCCAATTCAACCAATGAGATGCTTGAGGTTTTGAGACTGGTCTCAGCTTTTCAAATGTCATTATTGCTAAGATATGACTCCAAAGTACATAATTATGGTTGTATTAAGGTAAATAACTCAGTATTCCTCCGTGGTCCATTCGAATGAAGTCCGTTTTAATATATGCTATTTTTTTCACTTCATCTGGGGGCCTCTTAACCGTTAGAAATCGACCTGTTTGTGACTTGTTTGCAGGAATAACATGTCAGGAAAATAAATGAAAGCAATTTCATGCCTATATCTTGTTTGGTAGAGGCGTACTAGTTCC